>JAJIZL010020709.1:299236-318104 GCA_023969395.1 Amblyomma maculatum | reverse complement strand
CGCTTAAGCAGACGACGCAGCGGAGGCCCCACCTACAGCTGTCACTGCGCTTGCGCGCTCGTTCCCCAGGCACCCGCGAGAGGCGCTCCGCGGAGCACTGGCCACGCAGAGCGGTGTTCAAGGTAGAAGTGGACGGCCCTGTACGTTCCTTTGATTACAAAAGGAAGCTTTCTGGAACAAAAACACAAAAGCACAGCTATAAGCTGCTTCTGTTGCGACGCGTTCTCTTTTAGTCTTTAGACTCACATCGCAGAGTTCACGATTCTAGTTTCCACAGCATTGATCATCGCATAAAATTTCTTTCTTATTCGTTTAACCGCACATATGATCTTGCCAGCAGATCTTGACAGCACATATTCCAAATGTGCGTCTTATACTTTTCTCCAATAGATGGCTATTTTCAGGTCATGCCAGTAAGGACTACAACTGGAGTCCTGATGGGCTTAACTCTTTTCGACTCGTAGCCCTTGTTTCTGATTTTCTTTTTCCAGCATAAGTACATCACCTTTTGGTGTGGACCAAAGGGTAACGAGAGGGAGAGATAAGGGAGGCGGATAATTTCACTCGACAGCGCATACGATTGGCGGACGCCTAGCCGAGCGTTTTCTTCTTTTCTTTCTACATAAAATCACCTGGATAGCTTTTTATGCATAAATCCCAGCTCCAAAAACAGATGGAATGCAGAACAAATTGTAGACGCCTCTCAGCGACCAGGCGAGCATTCCTGTTTGAATGGAATTGGTGCGTGTAGCGCTGATTTAATCGTTGTCGAACAGGAGAACGGTCTCCGGGTAGTACGTATATAAACGCGATAGCATTACTTCGCTACGTTCACACATTTCGGTCCGCAGACCGTGTCCGCAGGCCGCGTCCGCAAAATCGTGTCCGCAGCAGTTGCGTGTAGTTAACTGGTAGAGATTAATGAGTGATGTCAATCGATAGAGGGTGACGTAATGTTATATCCGAGATATTAATTAGGCCAATAAGGCAATTAGGTAATTAATTAGAGGCAGAAATGGAAAAGTAAAGGCGAAAATGGTCTCACTAGACAATGATTTGGCGTCACATTTGAATGTATCATATACAAAAACAGTTAATTAAATCAGTCAATTAAGGTGACGTCAAGAACGTGACGTCACGCAACCGGAAGTAGAGCCAAAAAAAGGCATAGGAAGGGATTGGCTCACAATTTGAAAGTACCAAAGACTAAAATGAATAAACAAGAAGAGAATTAATGTAACGTAGAGGATGTGACGTCACGCAACCAGAAATAGAGCAGAGTAGAAGGTCATGGGAAGGGATTGGCGCGCAATATCAAAGTACCAAAGATTAAAATGAATAAACAAGAAGTGAATTAAGCAAGTAGAAGCAACCAGAAAAAACCAACAGCAGCAGCCGTGCTTTCGCATTACTCCAATGCAGATTCTGCAGTGCTCTTTATATTATTGTTCTTCACGAATAATGAGCATCCAGAGAAACTGCAGTGACAATGTGGGCCAGGACCACATTGACACTGTAGTGGGCTCTCGTGTGATATCATTTGTTGCCTAAGACTTTATGGTAGTGTTCTCTATTGAACTGTTTCTGAAAGGTTTCCTCGAGTACTAAATTCTCTTAGAGTGCATGGCTGGAGTTATCAACACATCGGGCTGCAGATAGCACGGCCAAATCGATTGCCAAACACACGATGCATGTATTGATGAATTTAGGTTGGGGGGACAATGTCGTAAAAAAGAAGATGAAAAACTGTTCATGCTAGTGGCATAGGCATGATCTGACTTCACTGCACTGAATAAGACAGGAGCAAATAGGCGGTCGAATTTTCGTTCAACAAGGTAGCTCGGTAATCGAAAAAAAAAAAACAGAATCAATCACCTTCAGCTTCGCTCTTTTCAAACTTACAAATAACTTTCCAGACACAGTTGAGCAACCACCTACTACAATCTCATATCACGCAGAAGCATCTGCGTGCATACATGTTCAAAAGAAATAAACATGGATGCATGTTACATCACATATAAGTAATAACATTAAGGTCGATCTAACTTGGCTAAGCAATCTCACGCATTTGCTGCTTTACATACAATAACAGCGGACACCTTACCCAAAAGTATTGAAAACAAAGTATTAAGATGTGATCAGATTTGCTTGCTAAAGTTACAAAAACATGAGAGACCAGTGTCACTCACGCGTCGGTCTTTAAACGACCCCCTAAATAAGGCCATGTGCTTCAAAGCGCATGTACTGCCCGTCAATAGCAACGTAAGTGGCTGGGTGGAAATAACATCGGTGAATGAGCTCTTCGAGTTCTCAAATGCAGCTGATCTCCTTTGCGCTGCAACAGTCTTGACTTGTGCCAGCGGCCGAAGGAAATAAATGCTCATGAATAATGAGGAGCAGCGCTGTAAACGCAGGGAAGGCATCGCCTTGGCACACTGCCCTTCAGGCCAGCCTTTGTGCTAATGAGTTTTTCACACGTGTCGGGTTAATTAACGAGCCGGAAATAAAAGCACGAGTGGGTCTTTTCCTATACGTTTGGTGCTTTTTTCGTAGCAGGGTCCTGCGCTCGTTGTCGTTGCTCCCCTGCTCAATATTTAATGCAGCACTTGGCAGGCTACTGCTGCAACATCCTGAACCCAAAATGGAAGATACGCCACTGAGTGAAAGGCCGCACTTAATTAAGGAACTTTAATTGCTGAACTTTCGTATATCCATGCGTATCATCTGACGCCGCAACTCAGGTAATCTTTAATTCCAATTTAAACACCCAATACGCGATACATAAACTATGCAGGTATATTGAGCCCCAAGAGGTGCAGAGGTGCAAAACGCTTCAACCTTTCAGAGACTCTGAAGATTTCCTGACCGCACGTTCCACAAAAAGAAACTAGAACAACAACGAGCCTTAGTAATTTCCTGACAACTTGCGAAGCCACGCCCAAAAATGCTCCAAAACATTCCCTCTGTATAACAAGACGCAGAGTTGCGAGAATGTTTAATCGCAATTCGCATCCGATTTGTTTGCCGAAAATTGCTGGTAGCAACACAAGGTCTGACCCGATTTACGCCCCACTGTGCGGCTCAACGAAAACAGCCACATGGCAAGAAAGCTCTGCTCTACCCATTTGCCGTGTTCTGCATACGGGAGGCTGAATTTGGTTGAGGCAAAATGCGTAAAAAAAAATGGGTCACAATAAATGGTCTAATGCACAGCATTTTGAATAAAGTGTTCCCTGCGCTTTGCTATATTTCTCGCTGCACTGTCGCTACCGCATCTATGCGGCCCAAGAATGGAACAAATATATGTGCGAACAACGTAAAATTTGCGTAATGTTCACCAGGTATGCTCGCAGTGATCATACTAAATTCTGCTGCATCATCAAATTGACTGGCCGCACCTACATATTATTACAGACAAGGAAGAAGAAGCTGGCAGCAGCGTGGGCGACGTTCCTCAATAAGACACACTGCGCCCGCCGAAATTCATTAAACGTCATCACTCATCGCCATAGGTCATGTTCTTTTTCTTGTCTTCAGTTCCTTGCCGCTGGTTTGCACGATTTCTGAAACTTATATAGGCACTGTAATATACTGCGCAATGAGCATATAAGCTTCATCTCTGTAGCTTTGGCTGCATAGATACAAAATCTTATCCGGAAAGACAGACACGATGGTATATATAAAGCAAATATACTTTGGCAAGATTATTTAAAATATGCACGGGCCTGCTACCGGCTCTGCGGGTGAGCCACCTCCGCTGCCTCGTAAGGACAGAAAGTAAAATAAAGGAGAAAGAAAAAGAAGAGGGAGAGAAAGACAAGCGTCGCCACAGCCGTCGTCCACCACCGAAGTGGTGGCGGGTAAAATGACGGTCTACAAAGATAGATATCCGGTAGCAGGATAGCCCCCGCCGCAATTAAGCGATGATGACCTACCAGCCCCAGCCCCGTAGGGCCAGGAGCAGCTACTCATCCACCCACCCCAATCCTCCTAGTGCTTGATAGGGATTCGTTAAAATGACACGGTTAAGAACGCTCCGCTCCTGTAACTCTGCCTTTCATCGAGGGTCCAACGGCATACCATCTGGTCAGGAATCATAGCTTGTTGATCGATTCACTGGTCACTGACCATGGTCAGTGGCCAGTGAATCGATCACCAACCCTGCCTTTACTCACTCACAAGGAAAGCGGGAAGTGAAAACCGTCTGCCATATATATTGTAACATACTCTATATCATTCTAATGCTTCTTTACTCCAGCTACTAAAATATAATATACAGTAAAAAAAGAGCAGATGGCAAATGATTACATCATATCAATTGAAAAAAAATAGCAGATTGTTTGACAAATAAGTTGGAAAGCTCAGAGACTTGGGAAGCGGCTTCCAAATATTCTCAACAATACAATTCAGAAAGCAAATATTAGGTCTAATTACTTTTAATTTGAGTTAGTGGAACAGGTAGGCGACAAGTGCCATCTTTTTATGTCCCCTGAAGGTTTTACGAAAGATACATTTGTTTTGACTTTTCTCTTTCTAAGCAAACTTACATATTGTTTCTAACAAATTACTTCGCCCATTTCCAGAAATGCCACCAAAAATGCGCCGGACAACACTTTCTTTCCCTCCGAAATGGTGCTTTACAATAATAATAGATAGGATGTTTCAATGCATTATGAATTTGAGGCAGCATTGACCTTTTTTAACGGGATCCTGGCGGATGTAAACGCTCTAGATTTTATTTATTCTGTTCCCTTTGTTGTTCAAAAGTTTTGAATATTTTGCTTCTTGGGGCTTGGCTTTACCCAGGCGTTGAAGCGGATATCGATTCTAATGGGAGGCTCTTTCAAGGAGTAAATAAATTCAAGCTGAGCATATTTATCTTGAGGCGTTCGGGAAATGCCTGGGGAGTTGATAAAATCTAACTGACATCATCCTATAGCCTCTGCATTTTGCGCTTGTTTATCATTTCACCAAGTGCATTACTTGTTAAAGGGTGATGTTGAATAAACATCCTGAGCACTTTTGTTTTATCACAAACTTCATTGTATTGTACAAGCCTTTTAAAGTCTTCAAAATGTGCTCTCAGTCCGCTTAAAGATATCGTAAAATTATTACATTTTGATTTCTGCTTCCAGGCAATGCTATGGCTGCTCGACCAGCTGGCGTGGCTTTTATTATACTATGCACATATTTTACGGTAGATGCAACCTCCTCTTTACCATGTGGCCTGGTAGACTGCTCGCCTGATTTGAATGGGTTATGGCTTTGCAGGTTAGCTTTGACCAGCCCTGCGCTAAAAATGTACTCCACTGCCTGTAACTCTGGCGGAGCAGTATTTGTGTACTTCCGCAAGTCCACAGCAAAGCTCGGAAGCAAGGCGGCCTTAAACAAAGCGTGCAGTGTTTCTTATGTGCTCGCCGCGACCTTCAGAATTTAATTGTTCTTGTGTGCTTAATACATGTTTTCCAAACAATGTGGTACATTAACGGTACATGCTGCGTGGTGACGCTTTGCAAAACATTTTTATTGCAATAATTTATTTTATTCCATTTATAAGGGCGGTAAAATTAAGTTAACCAACTTCGGTGCTCCTCTTTTCGTTGTCCTCGTATACCCTGAATATGATAAACTTATTTAATTCAGTTATCTCTTAGTTTTTTTAGTTCTAAGAAATATTTATTAGCTTGTATCGGCTGTTGATACACCCCATAAGGTCCTCAATTCTGCTGGAAAGAAGGAAACCTTACTGCCTGTAAACTGAGCCAATTTGGGAACCGTGAAGCGCACCATGTATATATTCACGACCAATATTGCGGAGTGAAATTTTGCCCCACATGTAGCATTATAAATCGAATCTCGTTTAGGGAGGATGGTACAGGACAGCCCATTTACTCGGTTTTGGGGTGGATTAATGTTCACTGTGTACCAGCTACTTGGACAGAAACATAAACCTTTTCTCTCCGACTCTGCGCAGGGTAACGCGAGCGCACGTTAGATGTCAAGCGTCTATGCGGACCTAGAAGCTCTTCATTTCTTTAGGGCGCATATTTTTGTGTTACAGATAGCGCACAGCAAGAATTCGTTCTTTGAACAAAACTCTAGTTCGCCGCAATCCTTGATGGCGCTTCTAGTCATTCAGCTGGAGCTGTCCCGAAAAAAAAAAAAGAAAAAAAAACGGATCGTCTTCTACTAGACACTATGCACCGGGAGGCGTCGAGGACTCTTTTCAACAGCGCTCGCACCTGCAGTGTTGAAAGTCTTTGAACTTTGTGTCGGACTTGAATAGTATAATATAGAATTCGATATAGTCTTGTTTGATGCGGGCGTTTGCGAGAGGAATCAACTTTGAGAATGATTATTCGTTACCGATAAGCTAGCTGTCTGCTTAAGACAGTAATGGTAGCACTGCGTTTTTATCCCTGCGGTAATAATAAAATTTACTCCAAAGTTATTATTTGGCGAGGTAACCGATAGATATGTTAGGACCCTAACATGAACTGAGGAACAGTACGCCTCGTAACGAGGACTGCCCGTGAGGTCCTCCCACGTGGCCTGCTGAGTTCACAAAGCTCTGCAGATTCTGAAAACGTCCTCGCGACCCTCATCAATGCTTCAGTTCCTCAGCTTGGATAATATGCTACCCTCCTTCAAAATAGGAACACCTTTGACGCCGTTCAAGTGCTCTAGTTGCCGACCGTGCGTGGTGACGCCCCCCCCCCCCCCTCCCCCACCTCCACCTCCCACCCCTCCGTATTTAACCGTGCAGAGGAGGTTCCGAGTTAAAGTTGCTCTCACTCCGGCCGTAACTGGCACATGGCCTCAATTTTGACACTTATATCTTCGCCCAGTGTGTCCTGTTTGCCACTTTGAAAATATTTAGGCACATATTTACCACTTGTTGTGGGCTTGCCCGGCACGGACGCCAACAAGAATTCGGCACCTGGCAGTAGCGGTCTCCCGCCCAACAACCCGTTTACATTAAAATTGTCTCATCACCGCTCCCTCCTCGACTTTATTCAATCGGCTAACCTTTTGTCATTAATTTAACAACTCCCGTTTTTTAACTCCATCTATACCTTTAAGCAATTAACAATGTGGTCAAAAAATAAAGACTAATTAATTCTCATTCGGCCTTCATAGCAGCTCGTTAGTGTAAAGAAAAAGGAATGCACTAAATTTAAATAATATACAAGCTATCAGTATATAGCCAGAATCTCTCCTTGTGTTCTGTCTCATTCGTGATGTCATGAGTAAACTAATTTAGAAATATTTTCTTTGCGCTGCAAGTCTGCTTCTTCACCTTTTGGTGCCAAAGTTCGTAGGGCGGACAGTTTTGTGCGCTACTCTTCGGTGAAAAAGTCCTGAAGAAAATAGCAGGTTTGTGCATCATGGACAAAAATTACAACTGCTTCATGACGTTAGAAGCTAGCTGGCATAAAGTGGCCGATATAACGTTATACGATATTGAGAAATAGGACCATTCTCTTTTGCACCACCTCGCCTAAAGTGCGTCACAGTCAGGTAAATTTCACAAAAATCAGAATAACGCTTGTGCAAAAAAAGCGGCAGTGGAATCGGTGGCGTTAAGCAATTGGGCCGGATGCCTGAGTCCCTACATTGAGAGCGTCCGTTTTGCCCTGAAACGAAAAGGATTTCCAGTGGAGGATGCGCGAAAAACCAAATAGCTGTAATCTGGGCTGGTAAAAGAAATAAATGCAGCAACGTACTTTATAGAGTGTTTTTTCGAGTGGAATTGAGAAAAGACAAAACTTATAGACGGCTGGAAAATTCCAGGCACCTTTCACTAGAAAAGTGCGTGGCTCGACGCGGAGCAAACTCGCAAACGTGGTCTCCCCTGACGTTATTGCGAAGTAAGGGCACGCCGCTTATCTCGCTGAAGAGCTCTGCGCAGAAGTAGGAGACTCCTTGCATTTGTCATTGTCAGTTCGGAGAAGCGCTCGAGGCCATGCGCCAGGGGGAAAACTTCGCTCTATTTTCTGCCTCGGTGACGCGACGGCGCTGCTTGTGGAGCTGTACCGAGAAAATCGTCAGCCACCATTTGCAAAAAAGAAAAAAAAAAGACAGCAGCGAGATTTTCTATGTACTGGCACATTTTTTGCTGTATAAATCGATTTATTCATGACTGTAAGGGGAAAAAAAGGGACTAGAGGATATGGTGAGGGCCACAAGAGAAGGCATTTCGTCCGCATGCCGCTAGTACGCTATGCGTCTTATTTCATGTCTACCTCCAATGATCCAAGACATCCAGATCTTGTTTTAGGCACCTGGGCGCGCAAGAATTTAGGCAGCGTTCAGAAGTAGTGAGAGGCAGAAAAAACAGTAAGCTGCAAACCAAACATTCGCTTTCGGCATCTTTTGCTCATTCATTCTAGTTTTATGATCTCTGAAGAATATAGCCGAGTGCGTTTCGAAAAACATTCGCACAAGCACTGCATGGGTGTCACTAACGCGAAGTAACAGCGATCTTGGTGTGCTTTCTGTATCTACGAGGAATAAGCGTTTCTATTTTCAAAAGGTTTAACTCCAACGTTTTCTTTCATTCCTCGTCCTGCGTCAAAAGTCTCAAATTCCAACCAGATTTCTGGCATGTTGCCGGCTCATTTTAAAATATAGGTTTCGGCGTAATCAACCGCGATGGCCTGTCGAAAGATTATTCGTGGTTAATAAAAATGAAATAAAAATTATATAATGAACTTCTATAATGTGCTGCAGCGCAACGCTATGTGTAATCTTTTCCCTAACACACGACCAATAACTAGTTTGTTAGATTTTCGCGGACGTTCAACCTCCGCCTTTACGGAATAGTTGACTCGACAGCTTTAATGACTCCGATCTGAGGCTACCCTTGACCATTCTCGTTTATGTACATGAACTCGGCTGCTAGCTTAATTATTAAGCCCTTATTTACTGCCTTTTATTGCACAACTATCATTAGCATGCTGTCTTAAGCTACAGATAAGGTGAAAGATCAACCGATAGAGACATGAAGCCGCGCGCTAACCACACTGTACGAACGAGCCTGCATGGCCTAGGAGTAGGGTGCCATGATTTGCACCCAAGTATCGAGAATGGTAGGATTTTCATCTCAAAGGAGTTGCCAGAATTGGAATCACCTATCATAAATAGTATGTGGTCTCGTGACATCAGACATCCCACCAACTTACCTGTGGCCATCAGTGCTAACTGCTAATGAACGCCATACTCGTGAGTTTTATCTGCCGGCTGAAACACCGGATTTTCTAGAGAACGTGGCGTTTAAAGCTATTCCGCTAATACACCACCGATAATATTACTGCCAGGAAGGCGTCCATGTAAAGAAAACATTTGAAGCGACGCTTATCCTCCACCTCACAGTTCGACAGCGCTGAGTTCCGTTTGGTAGATTTCCATGCGGATCCTTGGTTGCGTACAGAGACCTCGCTACTCGAGTCATTATTAATCCCTAGTTATTTTCTTATAATGTATCACATAGGATCTTTATCATAGAATCGTATGTTAAATAACACTCGACGCAGACATAAAGCCTCGTTTTACCACGTCTTATGAAATGTTCCTGGGCGAATGGGGGTAGCCTGTCCGACTCAAAATGCAACATTCCTGGAAGGCTGGATTCGGATTCGTACCTTCATTCTTAATAAAAGAGGCCTTAGTCGACAACGCATTCTCAAGCGGCCGTCTTGTGAGTTTGAGTGACGTCAGACAACCATAGGACTAGTCAGTTCCTAGCTATGCAAAGCCACCAGCTACCACCTGCCCATTTCTCGAGAAGATATTTCTCCTTAAAGCTTGGCTTTGATATAGCTGTAGCCGAAAATGAGAGATGATTTTTCAGATAGGCAAAAACAAAACATCGTTGTGCGGAGCATGCGAGGCTTATTACCGGTCCATACGAATAACTACTAATGGGCCCTGGGTAATCCCCCACATATCTGTATATTCCTCCAGTAATTTTTGTTAGATTTTCCTGAGGCTAAATGGAGAGATGAGAGGAGGCGGGAAGGGGAGGAGGGGGTGGAAGGGGGGAGTGAGGTCTCTTGTTAAAAATATCTGCCGCACTGATGACCAGCATTAGCTTTCTTTCCTTATCTTTTATTGCCGATTTTCGCTCGTCAAAGCGTCAGGTCTCCGTTTTTTCTATTCTCGCATTTTGCAATCCACTCTGCCTGCTCTCGCTCGAATATGCAAATATGATTTCAGTCTTACTTTCCGCCTGCGTCTTCTAAGGCCACAGTTGGTGTATCCAATTAAGTTTTCTCTGCATAGCAATTAACAATGCAAATCCCAATATCCTCTTATCCACATAATTTACATTGTCTACCTGTCTCCTACTAAGAGCATAAGCCTGCTTCGCATATTCGATCATCCCCCATTCTTTTCTTTCTAGCTTGTTCAACATTATGCGCGTTAAGAGCGTACCCATTTACGCTGCGCAGCGCGATCTCAGAAAAACGAAGTGGGGGCTTTTCTTTTCTTTCTTTTTGCTCAATAAACGAAGCAGGGGATTTGATGGCCATGAGAGCACAGAGCGAGGCAGCTGAGCAAAACAAACAGCGACAGGACCACTAATTATTGGGCGTGAAAGTTTATGGGCTTAGGCTTGCCAATCCTAGCCTCAATTCCACCAATTCCCCCATTATGCTCAAGGATGTCCTCCGCACTATTTGCACTGCGAATTTTGGCAGCTTATTGGCGTACCAGCGGTGTGAGGTGGGTACGTTTTATTGGCTACACTAACGAGGCGAAAAGCAAGTCGCCCGTATACTGCGGGATGTAAGTGCGGTGTGAAGATCGGTAGGTGATCAAAATTTTTGGAACTCATCAATACGCCTCCCCTCATGGACTATGTGGGACATGAAGTCATATTAACGAAATAAAATCATTAACAAATATGCGTTTCAGCCTCTAATTGACCAATGTTGTCAGCCGAAAACAAAGCAAACATGCATATTCTCCTTCTTCCGTTTAGGATTGTGAACAATTCTGTACTTGTACTAAATTCCCAGGTTTCGTGCAAGGGCTGCCCTTACCAGACTTCTCGGATAAGGAGCGGTGCCGAGGCGGAAAAGGGTTGCCTTGGTGTGTAAGATGCGCCTCAACTTATTGGGCGTTGCGTCTTATCAGCGCCGTTACCGCGATACATTGGGCCTTGGAACATTTCCAAAGGCTTTGTGCGGCCAGCTTTCGTTATTTATTTAAATACATAACGCTCGTTTTCAGTATTAACAGGTGCAGTTAAAAGCAGTTCACAGGTGCAGTTCACAGACGAAAGCGGAAAACTAAACACGCATTTACCTAATAATATTACAAACACGCTCATAAGGAATTCTTGCTACTTTTGTCTACATGGTCAGAGCATTTACTTATTTCAGAAAGGTCTAGCCTTTCGTAATCACACAATACAACCCCATCGCCAACTTGCGTGGATTGAAACTCATCTGCGATTTTGCGATAGCATATTAGAATCTCTCAGATATTTTCGGCAAGCATCCCTAGTACTATCACTCACGCGTAAATATTGATATCCTACGTAGGGTTGTGGACTTCATTCTGAGTCTCCACACACTGTAAAAACAAAAACACCTTATTAGGTGTTTTCGCATGTCTATAACTAACACCCATGCACCCTTGAAAAAAAGTGGCTTCAGAGTGCCAGTACACCCTCAAAGATGGTGCTTCGGTTGGTCATAACACCCTTCTATGGGGCCAATGCACTGGGGTGTTTTCATCACCTTTACACCCTATTGCAGGGTGGAAGCATTGGCATTGCACCCTTACACCCCTTGATAAAAATCAGTGCGGATAACGTCCATATATTGCATTCCCTATTTAGGAATTACTTTTGCCACTACACGTTCCTTAATGCTTTTCCTATGTGCACATTTTCAATCAAGCTTAACGGTATTCCTTTTAACCACCTGTAATGCCAAATGAGCATGTAAAGAGATGCTGCATGCCATTATTTTGACATCTCGAATGGCCCATGCCAGTATGATTGTTTTTTTCAAATTCACAGAGCATGTTACAAAAAAATGTCACACAGAAGGAAACTGGAAGCCTTTTATTCGGCATAGAAGGGTCAGGGTTCGGGCTAGTGGGTGCTCGGGTGCTGGTGGAGGGGGGGGGGGCAGTGGGGCACTTGTGTTCTGTTTCTTCATTGATGCGCGCTATGGAACCTCATTTATTTAACAATACTGCCACTCTATACCGAGAGCCTAGCAGACGGGCAAAAACATGCATGGTATGTACGTAAATACCTAAAAAAATGAAAGAAGCAAAACAGTTCCAACAAATGCAGACAACAAAGTACACAATTTTTTTCAAAAACAGAACCGAACAATGAACACAACAGCATGGTGACATTTCTGAAAAAACAACAACAAAACGTTTAGTCGTATGCAACAATAATCGCAGTACACAATATTAATACTATGCTTTGTCAGTGTCAACGCGTGCGCTTGCATAAAATTCGGCCTTAAGCGATGAAATAAAGCGTCGTACAGCACATCTTGGCTTCGACACGCAGACGCCCAAAAAGAGGTGCTCTATAAAGCAGCACAAATTGTCAGACCCCTTGTCATATGTCTAATTTGAACAGCCAAAATCGACCCATTATTGGAACAATACCCTAAGTAGAGTCGATGTCTCGAAGAAGCTTCCGCTGCTGAATGAAGGGGAAATGCTCTTCAGCTTCTTTGATGCTGCTCCCAGTATATCCGACGCACGGCGTGGCAGGCTTTTCTTCCTGTTCCTTGATAAAATTGTGAAAGAAGTGCATAACAGAGCAGCTGTATAAATATGCACTGCACCTGGCAAAAAGCAAATTCAACATATTTTCTACTCTATGTTTAGAATACGCCAATGCCCCTTTAGTGTACAGCAGTGTGCTGGAAAAGGGCCCTATCGGAAACCACTGGTGGTTATCTCACAATTAATAATGCTGGGTATACTGTTATGGTTGGTTCAGGAGGCACAAAGCCAGCAGTCTGATCAAGTCATAAATGAGAGCACATAAGGTCAACCCATTTTTATTCATGCAGCATGCTGTTGCATGGTAATTTTAGATTATGCAAGCTATTTTATCAAACACAAATGGCTACAGTCATCAAAAGCACCTGGGTTAGAGAACTTCAATGCTGCCCCACGAACTTTTCATTTCACATCAACTGGAATGCTTATTATGATAGTTAAAAATGTAAATAAACAATAAACAGCACTGGAGCACGGTGTTTACTACTAAAATATTAACAGCTGGCTCAATTGAAGGTTTCACACAAGGCCTACAGCATACCCTGCACTGGCCAAGTAGATACTGCAGAACCAAAAAAAAAAAAACGTGGAAAGAGCATACTTAGTGATGAGGCACTACAAAAAAAAAACAAAAACAAAGTGCATGTAATACATAACACATAATGCATTTCTGAACTTTTGCACGTCTTCTTGTGCTAAGTATGAACCAGCCAAGCCCTAGGTCATCGCAATGCTTCCTGAAGTGTTTACATTTAAGGTTTAGTAACAAGGAAAAAGTGTTCTCGCTGCTCTATGTGGCAGCTCTGAAACTTCATCACAAATTATTCATTGAAAGTGTACACTGGAGCTTTGAGTTGAGCGACAATTACATGTGCAACAGCAGAGCATTACCAAACAACCAAACAGCAGAAGCTCTAAAAAATGTCAACACTGAAGCATGGCATGTTAAAACATTTTCCACGCATAGCACATTATATGCATAGACATCCAGAACATCAGTGGTGAGCCTCAAGAGGCGGCAGGAAGCTCAAGTGTTCAAGAAGTTGTAATCGTTATGGCGGCAGGCAGTCTGAGCACTTTGAAATACTAAAGGTTCGAATACTAAAAATATGTTGACTAACTTGAAATGCTAAAATAACAATTTGGATTTATTGAGAATGTTTACTATAAATGAGAATGTCTATGACAGTGCCACATGGTTAATGCATGAAATGTTAGCATATATAGTTGAAGGGATTATATTTATACAGCATGAACCTTGAAACACAGCAGTATTTTCTCCCAACCAATGTGGTAAACCTAATCTCAGAAGAATTAAAATTATTACATCATTTCAAACTTGGCTAGCAAATTACAGCATTTTTTTATTATTAAACTGCATTACCTGATTATTAAACTGCATTACAACTATTAAACTGCATTACCCACCTTCAGAAGCCTGTAGGATAAGACAATGTGGCAAATATTTCTTTGGAAGCAGTCTCAGATTACATATTCCAGACATTAGGAACATGTTAGGTACTAGCATGCATGAGCAGGTTGAGAGACCCCTTTCCAGCAAATGCTAAACCCCACCAAGCTGCCTGCAAGAGCCATTTGATAAAGCACTGCTGGTCCACTGCAGCAGAGTGCTTAGTCAATTGGAACACTGCACCAATCTTGACATTACCAGTGCTTCATCAGGTGACTCTTGTATGTAATACGACGTGGTAAGCATGTGATGACAGGAGTCTCTTAAAAGTGCTTTTGATTGTACTTACAGTGCAAATAATCCTTTCACACCAAAGAATTCACAGTTGTGATGAAAACTTGTGTAGTATTTCTATTTGAATTATGAATCACTAATACATATTACAAGTTAGACTGTAAACCAATTTAGAAACAAAGAAAATTCGCTAATAATGTCGGTTTCAAGTAGGCTTCCCGAATATTCAAATGACAAAGAGAAAACTTACAAATGATACAAACAACATCCAGAGCTCCCGGCTGGTTCCCAATGTTTGCCAAGAATTGCAGAATGCATACTGTCTGTATATCTACAATAGAAATAAGCAACACAACAATGGTGTAGCTCCTTGCAGGTAAAAAGAGACAGCCGAGTTTTGAGGCGATAATTTATTGTCTAATTTAGGAAGGCAAATAAACAAAATTTAAAACATGTAGAGGCACGCAAACTGAAAGCCAAACATCTGACAGCAAAAATTAGCAAAGCTTGTGAAGATTTGAATCAGGTATGACCTAATTCTCTGCTACTAGTTGAACAGATTCGAAAAGGCTGCACCATTACAATGGAGCAGAACAATAGGTAATTTAAATTTAGCTAATGCGAAAATTGTTACATAAGAAGAAATGCACAGGCTAGTTATGGTTTTATTATTCTTTCTGATGCTCAGCCATGTTTTTAGTATATCTATAAGGCAATGCAAAATGGCAAAAATGTAGGCATTTAGCGAAAAACTGCCAATTAGACAGCACATGCAGCAAACAGAAGGAAACAGCTTAATACTTACGCTTCTTTCTCCTTTCACGGATTCCCTCAGAACATACTTCGAGTACCCGGGCAATATACTTTTTTCTTGCACGAATGGTGTCCTTCAAAACCAAGACAAGTGTCTTGTTAAGGCCAATTTCAACTGCCTTTTTGCCGTCCTTCTTGATCAGCATGCTGACGCCATGTAAGAACTGCAAGTTTGTGTGAATGGTAGCCATAGACAATTCATTTTACTCAATGTTTCAAGTAACTGAATATTAAAAATCATTGTACAAAAGCTAAGGCAATTGATGCCTTTGTACATATCTGAAAAAAAAAAACTGGCATTAGCAAACAATTTACTAAGGTTAGAAAACTGCAAAAACCATCAGTATTTTGCCACTCATTGCCAAACTGCAAGAAATATTAAGGAAAGCCTAATATAAAAAATAACAAAGCAAAAATTATGATCCTCCTTCCCTCAACTTGGCACACGGCTGAATGGCAATAAAATATGTAATATATCTCTAAACTAAAGGTCCCCGCTCAGCTTTAAAAAGTAGGCTTCAATACTTAGAGACAATCTACAGACATGCAACGTTAGCATATGAAAGTCAAATTGTTTTCTGGGCCCTTTAAATCAGCAAACTGCTTTCAACACATACATTACAAATTTTTTAATAACAGTAAGTCACAAATTTGCCTGCAATATGCGCACTGTGATGAGCAAATAAGGTAAACATATGCGACTAAGGCTATGATAACCGCTTCATATGTACATTTAAGCAAGACACAAAAAAGTAAGCATCTGGTCAGAATCAAACTTTGCAATAGCGACATCCGGTACAATATTTGGCCACAGAATACAAGCTGTCGACCTCTACTTGAATGCTGAGGCATCAGTACCGAATATTCATTTATTCTAGTCTAAAGACACTACAAAAATCAAGTAATGCGGTCAAACAGTTATGTTGAAATGTGACCACAAAAATCATGAAAACTGGATGGTTTGAACCACATCAGCTGACTTAGCACGTGTACAAGTGCCTTAGTTGAAGTCTTGCTGAAAATAAAATACGTACCTAAATGATTCTTCGAGAGCGAAAGTAAACGCCATAACAAAAGCAGCATAATAAAAATGCAAATTCACACAACGTGCGATCGCAAAATATAGTCCCCGTAAAATGAAAAATGCTCCCATTGTGATTAAAAAAGGCAAATCCAGACGCGGGGAAGTTAACATAGGCTGATAATAGCGGCATATAGTTTACGCAGTTTGGAATAAACTAATATGCAACCAGGCCGGCCGACCAGCGCACTTCGATGCCGAGAGCACGAGCGCAGAAGCGTGCCGCGCTGAACGGCCGCCGAGAACGAACACAGCCTCCTGAACAAAAAGTTTAAACAGAAGGGCTGCGGGAGGACGCTCCCCGAGCAGCAGGACGGTGCGCGCCTATGCTCCGAGTAAATAAAAAAAAAAGGGGGGGGGGGGGGGTCGCGGTGCTCCGAGTGAAAGAAGACGACGAAGCATGAAAGAGGTTTCAGGAGAGCGAGCGCGAAGTGTAAGAGATAAGGGAGGAGAGGGGAAGGGGAGTCGAGAGTGCTAGGAGAATTAAGGTAGTACGCCAAAATGACCTTGCTGCACGAACGGAAACGGCAGAACAAAACCGAGTCGTTGCGACCTGAGCGCAAGTATCAAACTGTCAAGAAACGAAAATCGTTTCGTGAACCTCCTGCGCGTACAAAATGCAAGGAAACGTAGCACATACATTATTTCTGTTCAAGAAAGTTGAGACTGATGTTCTTGCGCGAAATCTGCGTAACTCGCCGCGACATCTACCACATGTGCGAAGTCATTTTGGCAGCCAGGTGAAAACAAGCGCGTGTCTCACGTTTTCATTTCAGCACATTGTGGAGCGTTCCGGCACAAAAAGACACAGAATGCAGCAATTCGGTAGGACACTGTTCCCACGAAGCGCAATATGCGTGAGAAGAGGCTTACCTTTAGAGACGATTGCGTCGGCCGCAAAGTACGCTGTCCGCCTTCGTATCACCGGCACCGAACCAACCAGTGCAATTTCAGCGCGAGTGCAATGTAATCGGCGCATATACCTCTTAGTCACGCAGAAAAAAAAAATCGTTCATGCCTTCTTCTTTCGAACATCTCAAACATAAAGCGGTGCAGCAGTCCTTCGGCCTGAGCAAAGCAAAAAGAAGCCCGGACACTTGCCGACACGATAATTGCCCGTTTGAGTTAAACACCACATGTAGAAGGCACTTCACAAGCGTACACACTTCTGTAACACATATGCATGGGAAATGCAACACATTTCACGAGGGTACACAATCGAAGAAGCACATTCAGCATTTGCCGAAACGTGGTCGAAACGCACCCCACAATGCTAACGGCCATATTGTGAAATTTGAAAAGAGCGTTCGTAGCTACCGGCGGCCTCCTGGCGGTGAAATTTTGTTTCAGTTTCTGTTTCATTTTTAGAAAGCACTCGTGTGTAATTTTAGTTTTAACGTTACTTTTAGGGCTTTATTTAGCTGTTGTGTTATATTAGCAGCTCCGCTTGTGTATAAAAGGCTACGAAGTTACGCAGCCATATACCCCCAGCATGTTAGGTGGTAATGCTTGCCCGTAACACCCTAAGGCATATTCTCCAACCAAAGCACCCCTTTGGCATGCAAGAGGTGATTTCCAATGGCACGAACACCCTAGACTCAGGGTGTAAGGGTGTTTTGAATCAGACAAATGCCCAAAAAGGTGTTTTTGTTTTTACAGTGCATGGTTTAGCAAAAGGGTGTAATCGTGTTATTTAAAGATATGGCAATATCTATCAGAATCTGAAATGGCAGTGAGGCACTCCCCGACGATAAGACACCTGGCGGTACCTTTATTTTCTTTAAAGAGAGGAAAAATAGCCAGCTCACTAACAGGAGCTCACTAACAAAACGCCTTAGTAGGAAACTGTGAAATAATTTACACCACCTGAGATTCGTCAAGGAGCGTCGAAACGGCACTTGCAAAGCCGATCCTTATGTAATCTGCTTTGAAAGATGTCCCTATGTTTCGTTACTTCGACATATGGCATTTGAAATTATAAAACGCAATACGGTCTAGCGGTGGAACAAATTGGTCGACGCCGAGTGGATTTTTTTTTTTTTAACTATTTCAATAGGCGGGAAGTGGTCATGGTGTTTGAGCGTAAAATTATATTATGAGTCTCGTTATCCACTCGAACTTAATGAATTCCCTTATTACTTGCGAAAACACGTGTCTGCGTTTTATCAGCTACTTCCTGAGACGTGATACCATCGTGTTCCCTGAAAACACACTATCTTCTGTACTGATCACCTCTGAGCCCTACGGCCCCGTCTTACGTACCCACACGTATGATAATGATCATGATTGCACGTTTCATTTTGTGTACATTTTTAGACTGTATTTATGTTGTTAACCAATTGTACGCTTTCTTCACTGCCACTACTTAGGGCAGTTTCTTTCATACGACTGTGTTCGTGTCTGAATACGCTACACACTTATACCATAAAAATAACCCTGTTCTTAGCTTCATCATGTTTGTTTGTTTGTTTGTTTGTTTGTTTGTTTGTTTGTTTGTTTGT
>JAJIZL010020709.1:272193-299226 GCA_023969395.1 Amblyomma maculatum | reverse complement strand
TTGTTTGTTTGTTTGTTTGTTTGTTTGTTTGTTTGTTTGTTTGTTTGGTTGGTTGGTTGGTTGGTTGGTTGGTTTAACGTCCCAAAGCAACTCAGGCTATGAGAGACGCCGTAGTGGAGGACTCCGGCAATTTCGACCACCTGGGGTTCTTTAACGTGCACTGACATCGCACAGCACACGGGCGCCTTGTTTTTTGCCTCCGTCGAAAAGCTGCCGCCGAGGCCGGCATTTAGCTTCATCATAGTGAAACAAAATGATTGGGTTAAATTTATAGGATATTACCAAGTGCAATGCCGCATCTTTCTATTAATACTACTTGGACCACGAATACACTTCGCACTCCTTCTTTTGATCCAAACTTTCTGCCGTTCTGTCATTCGATTCCCCTGACCGAAGATTTGTTGATTGCCAGAAGGTGTGGCACACGCAAGTTAAATATTGCAGCCTTAGCTTAACCGAAGAGAACAAACTTCATATGCATGCTTCGGCCTACTCTGGATCGAATTTTATTGTTTACATTTTATACTACTGAGCGTTCAGATGCGTTTTTGTTTACGAATAGCAAAAACCTACAAGCGCTCCTCTTGGTTATTACGACCAAGCACATTTAAGCATCCGCCATTTATTTACGTAATCCCAACTGAAGGGAATTCTTTCTTTACTATTCTTTCAAAATCGGGCTTTCAAATCTCGCTTCTCTAACATTTGCAGTCCATTGTTCCTTGCAGGTTCCACCTCATTTAGGAATACGTACTGTTCTTGCACGGAAAGCTTGAAATTGTCCCAGAGAACAACTAAGTTCTCGTCAATAATTGCTTTTTCAGTGGTTGGTTACCAGAGGAACCTTGTTCTATTCATGTTGGCTGTCAAAACGTCAGAGATTGAGGCTATAGAGTAATATTATTTCTAAAGTTTGATGTTGGCTTTGTTTGTGCTCGTCTTACTTCTGCCTTTTCACACCTTCATTATGATATTCTTGCAAATATTTCCAAAGGCATCAAGACATGGGCCACTGTATGTTGGTCTCGGGCGTCCATGGCTTTTCGTATTTATACTTGTGAAGTTTACTCTCTGAAATCACTCAAGAACATGGTTCTAGAAAAACATCCTTCCCCAAGATGACGCTGAAGTGCGGCTAATATTACATAGAAAATTGCACTGAGGTACTGTTTGTTCTTGCTTGTTCAAGAAACAAATGGTTATGCTAGCAAAAAATTTAGGTTTGCTTAATATATATGGTTAGTATAATTTTAAAAGAACATTGAAAAAATTTTCTCTAAAATGAGAAAAGCCTGCGTAGAAGATGCACTCTGTATAAAATTACCCGAACGCCTTCACTGCCACTGCTGCCAAATGTAGACATTTGATGATGCTCAGTGTTTTTTGCTATCGCTGCTGCCATTCCAGGACCAATAGCAGGTAATCCCATGCAGTCGAGCAGCGATGATGTTCTGCGTACGTGAACAAGTGAGTGTACGATACGGCAACGTGGGGCTCGGCGCATCCACGGCCGGCTGCCGATGAAGGTCTTCCAGGCTTTTTCCCGGAAATCAAGCCTGCGTAGAAGATGCGCTGTCTATAAGATGATCTGTAGCCCTTCGCCGCCACAGCTGCCATTCTGCTGTGACTCATTTGTGCAAGTCGGAATTCCAACATTCGTATTTTTTCCAGCTTGTTTTGAACTGTAAATGCCGCTCTCGACCAACGAGACACAGCCACGTAGCACCGCAGTGGGATAGGCTCGGTGATGTAGTCATTTGAACTAAGAGGCTTGGGTGGTGTGTCAAGCATTCAGCTGCAGACCAGGGCGCTGCACGACACTTCAGGTGAACGCTGATAAATGTCTTGCTACATCGGTTATTGCAGGTGGTATCCAGGCAATGTGCACACAGCACCGTAGGCCGATCGAGCTTGAATGCCAGCTAAGTCATTTCCGAAAATGCTACTATCACGTAATATCCATAGAGGATGTCGTCCTACTCTTATTCCAGTGCACTGGTTGGTGGCATTGTAGAGTGCATGAAAGTCAAACAACAAATTTCATTTCAACGGCGTTTGTTGAACGATTTGTGACACAGACATATTAAGTGCTGGAACGTCCGCCTCGGAAGAAGTCGTGTAATACCAAATTAGTTGGTTGTCACGGCCTGTTTTGCAGGAATGGCCTCACGGCAGGCTGCAAAAGTAGGCCAGGCAAAGCCATCTGTATATACACGACTAAACGCTCTGAGGGCGCCGTGAAGTAAGGCGAGTATTACTGATTAAGGGCTTGCATTGATAATTCTGATTGCATCGCTCTTCTCGTAATTGTAATGTGAACGCTTGAGTCTCGCCGAACCCACAAATAACCTTCCTAAGGTCTCGGATATTTCTTTAGAAGCACCCTTGCAGATCAAGTGCACTACCTTTGTTATTAATCAAAGTTAATTGTGTAACGTAAAGAAGTTCACACTTTTTCCTCCTGCTTTCATCCTAGTTGTCTTCCACAGTAAGTTCAATGCGTTGTTATCATCAATAATAACAACAATTGTGAGAGTTGCCTTTATGATAGCTTTCACTCTCTCGCTGTCTAGTTGAGAGTAGTAAAGGTATTCTGCAGTCATGCTCAATTGTATCATTTCTTTTTATTATGAAAGGCACCTGTTCATTATATATAATCGTGCTTTAATCCAAATGACAACAAGCGTACGTCATGGAGTTGCAGATGTATGCATGCCTCAACTTTTCTGCGTTCATAGCATGTAAGAAAGAAGTACTCGTATTTGTGTAGCCTGATTCCTTGAGATATGTTACGCTCCTGCGTTTCAATAGTAGAGCGCCGTGCTTTTATCTTTTCAAGCAATAGTGGGAAGCTCTACCGCAGGTGAGGTAAAATAGCCGCACCTATGGGGCGAAACACGTCTACATTTAAGTGAGGAAAAATTCTACCTTCCCATGAGGAAAAACGTAGCGCCATTATGCATAGTCGTCAGACAGCAGGATTTGGCAAGTCAGGGAACCCTCTGAAAAACATTGCCTTATTTCGGAAGTGTCGAGATAATGGGCGTTTTGTCATTCGTGAATGCCGTGTCGACATCCTAAGTAACGTCGGAGTCGAAAAGCACTCGCCGATATATGAAAGCGGTTAATGTTATTTGCGCTTAGAGAAAGATGTTCACGTCGGCGTTTTATTAGCAGCAATTTGAAAGGTTTCGAAGCAATCGTGAACGAAATTACTACAAACTGAAATGCTTGTTAGTTTGCAGTGATGTTCCTTCGTTAGGCCTGCTTTATGCGTGCTTTGTAAATTGCCCACTAAATCCCAGTATACATTCTTTCGTAAGCACGCACCGCAGCCTAAAAATGAGAAAACATTCAGCCCCTTGAAAAAGTCTTCACAACCAGTGCCCACTTGTGTGCCGCCCACATAGCTAAATTACATACTCCAATGAGAACCGGTTTACGGAAGCGATGGAAAGGAAGGAACAATCCTGTAATCAATATCCCCCCCCTAACCTCCTAAAAGTATGAGCAATACAAATGAACACTTTAAAGTGAGGTTTAAATGCCTGATGAAAGTCCACTTGTGGCTTGTATGAGGTTTCTTAATGCATCACTTCCGACCATTTCATCCATCATGAATATTGATGCTCATAGGGGTCTTGCTTCTAAGTACGTCAGAAATAGGCTACATAGGTGAGTCATGACTCCGGAACAACAGCCTTCAAGTTTCAGTTTCAGCTAGTCAAAGGAGAGGGCACCTTTCAACTGGTCCAACTTCGATGAAGTCGGCTGACTTTAGCTCTTTTTGAACGCACCACCATGGTTCTTCGAAGCATGCGTTTCATTTCAGGCTCTGCGTGTCATTTTATTTCTGAGCACTAAAAGAGTAGTCGTTTTCATCAAATTGAGGATAATTGGCCCAAGTGGAAATCAAGTTTATCTCTCCATCTGCCTTTCGTGGGTGTTATGAAGGAACGTTCCTACAGGATGGTGGTAACTGTGGTTGAATAGGAGTTGCTTCGAAAGCTCGAACAGCAGATATCTAAGTGAAGATTATTAAGGCAATTTCGTACGAACAATAAAAAATATATTACTGAAATTTCAGGGAGAGACAAAGACGATATCTTGCAGTTCACTGTAATAATTGGAGTTATCGCCCCCCCCCCCCTCCTTTAAACAAAATGTCCAATATGTCAAAAACACTGAGTCATCGCATACCCCTGGAAAACAGAACCGTGGCCTTCCCTATATTCGAAACATTCACTGCTGAACAGAGAAACCAAAACACTAAACAAACTAAAGCGCCTACAGAAGAAGCTGATTTGTGCGACAGCACTTATTTCAGACAGTAAAACATTATCTGAAAAGTCTTCTTCCGAGAAAGAGAAGATAACATCCCATTATTAGATTGAATAAATCCTTGGTGTGCCACGCTAGATGCAAAGAAAATGTATATTTTTAAGTTTTCTGCTACTTTTCTGAGATGACCCACCTCATTCTATCGATGTATTTCAGGCTGCGTGGGAGTGGCCGATGACTCGGGATATTACGGTATATAGTTTCTGGTTCTCAGAACGAAGAAATGCTTGTGGTGTTAGAATAATCTGCTGAGCTTTCTGGGAACTAGGGTAGAAAGGAGGTTTATGCATCTTTTGCAACTAACTACAAGGAAATGGAGAGAGCCAGTCGTTTCTCATTAAGAGTTTCGTCATTGAGCAAACTCCAGCGCGCGTTCCGTGAAATCTTTCCCACGTCTCCCGTTTTTTTCTCTCTCCCGTTCTGGGAACTGACCGATGCTGTATTTCTCACCTGCTAGCTACTCTTCGATGCTTGCCTCTAGGCTGATAGCGTGTTCACATCTGACGGGTTACGCAGGGGGTTTGTACGCACGAACATATAAATTAGTGTATGCAGAAAATATACAAAAATAAAATTGTACACCAATCGCCACTGTTTCGATTATTAGTCCAAGGACGGGCTCATCAACCCTATGCCAACTGTACCACGGTTTGGAAATTTACGGCCATCGGTACGTCACATGGTCTGTTTCATTTCTCTGTTGATTCGATAACATGCATACATGCTCTGCAAGTCAATCAACTATTCTGTCCCGACGCGATCGTTCGAACGCATCTCGGGTGGAGTTCGCGATCTTATACAAACTTGTAGGCGTACTACAAGGAGCGCCGAGAATCATTCCTCGACGCCTTTCAATTTTTATTTAAGAAATTTTTTCTTTATTTTTTTCTCCTAAAAGGCAAAAAGGTTTACTGCTTGTCCTCCTCGAAAACCCTTGCAAGTTTTGTTTGCGCAACTGCTTCCAAGTTGTTTACAAACTGTGATGCGAGTTCGAACATTGCCTGCTTGCTCTCATTTCCTTGCTTTCTAACTTGAGCGCAATATGCGGCATATGCGGCACATGCTGCACAGCCGTAACTCTTAGCTTGTTTCTTCTTCGTCGTATGCGTTGTGCTCCCTTTTGGCGATACGCTATATGTGATTACTTCGATAACAGCCAAAATACCCGGAGGGGACTAGGAACATGGCTGTTGACGTCCCCGAGATGTCAATGTTCGGACGCAAGGATAAAGGGCTAAAACGGCTCTTGCTTCTTCTACAGGCAAGTGTAAAAAAAAAAAAAAAACTGTGCTAGAGGGGTCGACTATAATACACAAGCATAGAACATAAACCTAGTGCCGAAGACGACGCGAGATTGCGGAAAACAAATACTTCAATATAAAATTCAAAACATCGACAGAAATGAAGCTACGCCGGATTTGCCCGCTTCTTTCCTGCAAGATTTCTTCCGCCTCTTCTGGGCGAAAGCCACGATGAAGGCATCACGCCGAATACACGCGTTTTAGACCAGCTGGTCCGCTTTTTTCACCATTTTCTCACGAAACAGCGACATCATGTAGTTTTTTAGAGCAGGTGAAAACTTGCCTGTAGCCGGCCTTCTTCGAAGCTCGTAGTATCTTGTCCTCGTGAATGCTGTTGTCACTGAGGAAATGCTACATATACATCATTAATATTGACCGCTGTATTCCGTGCATCCGCGAAATTAAATATTCGCCCTAACGTTTGGTGCAGCATACATAGGCTAAATTGTTATTTAGGAACTAGTGCCAGTGAGAAATCTTATAAAAAGACTATGGCGTGGTAGGGATAATAATCAAGAAGCGGATACTTTGAAATAAAAAAGCGACATTTGCAAGAACGATCACGAACTGGAAGCGCTAATGCAATTTTTTTTTCGCTTCCTATGATGTACCTATAAAGTCACTCACACACTAGCTTTAGGCTTGTTCGTTAACGGGTACACAATGGGGAAGTACACGTACCACTCTAATGATGCAATAGTAATTTTCGAGTGTCTTCTATTTTGGCGTGGATTTCGCAGGCAAGACAGAATGTAAATATAGTTTCAACTTCACCGCATCACACAGAGATATTTGACAGAGTGCCCTCAGAACGGTATAAATCAATACCTGATTCAAAGACTTATGCAGTGCTGGAGGGGGAAACCCAGCGTGCTTTGAGCCGCAAGAACCTACACTGCGTGTAAATGTTAAATGTTCAAAGTCCGCTATAGCAATATGGGCTGGTGACTCCAAGTAGGAACTGGTTCGAAGCGTTTTAAACGAGGCATAATAAACAGTCATGTCAGGTACGAAGGAGGCAAAAGGCCCATTGAGAGCGGAATTCGGGAAGAAATAGGCCACGTATCTTAAGTACCACCGCAGTGCCATGGAAGTTACTGAAAACGCAGTTCTTGTGCATGAAAAGGAAGAAACTAATTGAATGATTGGTCTCAAAAATGTTTCCTTGCAATTTAAAGCTGTTCAAAGATTGAGAGGCAGTAAGACAGATTCTGACGGATACACTTCGTGTACAGAACTTGTGTTTGAGGTTACAGCCAGGCCAGCGGTGTCCGCCTGTGCCTGACCATGCTCTTAACTGCACCCTCCGCATTACGTGGCAATTGTGGTACATCAACACGTCACAGGTTCCACGTTGGCCCCTGCAAGGGGGGAACTTCCACGTTGCACGATCCACGCTGGCCACTGAGAGAAAAACTGTCAGGGTGTTGGATCCATGTCAGCCGAAGTGACAGCGAAAGTGACCATCGAGAGAAGGTTGAATATGGCAATCACATCTACTCCCCAGTCCACTTCGTCGGGGAGGAAAAGACGTCGTAGAAAAGATTCGAAAGCAGTCAAATGCCTCCCGCCGCGAAGCCAGGACGAATGAGACTCTGGCAACGACTGGCCATCCGGATGATCATTCCGCAAAGCAAATGTTTCACTGTCTCGCATCAGACATTGCTCGCATCAGACATAACACTTTTCACGTTGAAAAATGTCATGTCAACCACCTATACATACGCTTTGCTATTAGGCTGAACACGAATACAATGCATCGGTATCTAGAACAGTAATGTTCTTAGGACAGATAGAATGCGCAAACTATTGGTCCAGTGCATTCTCTGTACCTGTTGCGTCCCTGGCACTATCGGCCACAGTACTCGGAAGGTCGTGTACAAGGCCGGTGATTAGCTGCTCCTGTGCCTCTCGCATAAGCTGGCGCACGTTCGTCCCCTCTGCATTTGAAGGATCTGCCTTGCTTAAGACAAAACATCTTCCATAAAGGTAGAGATGCTTTCATATTAGGTCCCTGCGCTTCGTAGAGCACAGCAAGCTCAGCCCTCTCCTTTCATTCGTTGCTGCTGAAGATTTAGAGCACATTCGGCCGGAAATATTTCGAAGTAGTGAATGAAGACTCGTGCTCTCTGAACCATCTCTTGGCGGCGTCTTCAAAGCTAAAACAAGCATTCGACAGCTTGCGGTCTTCAGCCCATGCGTTAAATGCAGTGACCAGGCCGTAACTGTCCACCTAGTCTTCAACGTCCTCAATTTTTTGGCATAAAATAACGTAGTTTATAAAAGGCACATGAAGGAGAAGTGGGCATTGTTGAAAATTATTCAGGTTCACACACTCAAATCAAGTGGAAGAGGCTTCAGATACCACCCTAAGCTTGTAAGAATAGAGCAGGAACTACAGCCGAATCACGATAGACCAGGGTGCCATTATAGAATCCTGAAGTAGGCAAAGTTACCTGCACGACAATTAAGCAATTCTAGTACGGACGTGAGGGCATTGGTCCGTAAGAGAAAATGAAGGCACTCACGGCCAAGCCCATGCACTCCTGTATACATACACGTTCTGCACGGGGAAGAGCACAACTACGAAAGTATTCTAAACATACACTCATAAATACTAGAACACTGTATATCGGCTAGGCAGAAAGGGTACGTGCCCCTTGGTGAAAGGCAAAAAAAAATAAAAATATATAATACTGAGAATAATGCTGAAAATAATACAGCGAATGCGGTACACAAGGACAAAACCGTTTTAGCAATCTACTCACAGCACCTCGAACCCCAATCAACACACAGTGGCGTAGAGACGGACATATACAGCGTGGTATATGGCCGCCATGCCCACATCAGTATAGAACGGATAGAAGAATCTTTCTATTTGAACGCCTTGTCTCCTAAAGGCACCTCACTTCAACACGTTACAAAACACTTTATTCTTTACTACAATTTATTAGACTTCGCGCTATCTCAGTTCGGTTACCTTTACTCAAGACACAAGCGAAACAAAAAGAGAGAAAACCAGTCATGGTTCTCGTATGGAATATGTTGTTTCTCAGATTGGCGATTGGCGCCACCCTAGAAACTACAGCCTTTATGGGTATTGTTTTTTTATTTAGGTCAGCCACAGTTCCTCATATCCTGCAGTGATACTACTTCTACCTTTTCATCAGCGCGAGATATCAAAGGCATATTAGCCCCCCGCGAGAAGTGTCCTAGCGCATCAGCCTTTTTCTGAAGAAGCAAGAGAATCCTACCGAGAGGGATGCACTCACCACACATCAGACCAATCTGCGGGCCTGGCTTTCTTTGTTTCGCTTTCTGTTCAACGTTATCGTTCATATTCGCTATGAAGAGAGGCGATGCACCCAGCAAACAAAAGGAGCTGGAGAATATTTTCGCGACTAACTACCATCTTGGACGTCGCTTTGCGCCGACAACGGGGGCGAGGAAGGAAAAAAAAGCCATCGCATCGTCATCTCATTCGTCATTAGGCATGACGAATAGCCTGATACCTTGCCTTTGTCATCTGTAGTTTGTCTTCTTTTTCCCGTACTTCCGGGTCATTAGCCAAACTAGGTAACGGTAGCCTGCATCCAAAATCACGCGAACCGATAAACAAGATGAAAACTAGTCAGTCGCTGGAACGCATATAGATGTCATACAGGCGATTCATTTCCTAGGGGCCTATAACCGCCATGTGCTATCTGAATAGAGGAAAGGAGAGGTAAGTGGGACTGAGTGGGAAAGGCAATTCTTATGTCTCTATTTGTTCCGCTTCCGTTCGGCTGTTACTGCAATCCTAATTCCTTTTTTCTTAGCCGAAGGCTTCAGAGGTGGCTTCCCTATTCCAGTGCATTAAGGGAACCGACGATAGTTTTCCATGTCGACCGCAGTGCCGTAGCATACACATTAGCGAGAAAAGAGGGCATTTCGCGAGCGTTACACTTCTTTTTCACGCCACATAGGTAGGTTCACAGTCATTAGCTTGTGTGACCTGTAGAAGGCAAACGTGTCGTAAGTAATCTAACTGGGCTACGTCGAGAACATGTGGGTGAACTTACCAGCCTTACGCCGAAACTCGCCCTTCAGAACTTGGCAGCGCGCTTAAAGAGAAACGGGCCTCATACTAACACACTACATTTGGATTCCTGCTCGCACTGTCGTGCGTTGCGTTGCGTGGACACATTTATGAGAAGGAGAAAAGGCATGCACTTTGTTGCAGTCTATTTGAGCATTTGCGGACAATAAATAAGGCACACTCTCACTTTTTTCGCCACCGCAGCCGCATGTAAAGCTCGATGGTGGCGCCTAGTTTTCCTTAGGTATGACCAGAAAACGCAACTTTCTCACACGATGTGAGGAGCTGCAACTGCGGGTGCGAACAGCAGAGCTGAACAGGCGTAGAGATGCGATGGCGGGAGTAACTTAAAAAGCGCCTTGGAGAGGGCTGAGACTAAAGGGTTTTGTGCGCCTCGCGCGGACCTCAACCCCAATAATGAAATATAGTTAGTTAGAAGATAATTTCATCCCAAGGAAACCGGCAATCCAGAGTAACACGAAAAAGAAAGGGTAACATGCAATGCATCCCATACTTAAAAACAATTAGCTGTCATATCAATGTTGGGAAACGGAGAAACAATAATTCGCTTAAAACAGTAAATAAGAAGACTTATGGCGGCTGAACTTGCACAGTTGATTGCGAAGCATGCAGAACGAGAGCGCGTGGGTGAAAACGTATGCCCGAAAGGCAAAGCGAAACAATATGACGGCGTTTACAGACATAATTTGCAAGCTCCATGTAGCAGTCCCGCTCACGACATTCACTGGAATGCGAAGCACGTGAAAGAAACTCAAAAGCAGAACCCATTGAATGAAATAACCACACGAGTGGCTCATCAGGGACTATACAAAAGTAAAAGAGACAACATTTAGAGGAGAAAACGTTTCTTAGCCATATCGTCAAGGTAACAGATAGAAAAACATATATTCTGAGACGGTCTAATAAAACGGACTCAGCTCACCTGTCTGAATACAGAGCTAGGTTTTAAGGCGTCCCTACAACTTCACAACCGTTTCCCACCTAGAGAGTAATGCTTTCTACAACGGCAACTTGTTAGAAGACGCCTTGAGGGAAAACAAATATTTAAAAAACTATTTTGATTAACGATGGTACGAATTTCTTTATAAATACGTATTGAACAGCGCGAACACAAACAAGCACGAGAGACCAAAAGACAGTAAAAAAAAATTATGACACAAAGTCTTGTAAATACTGTTGTTATTTTTTAAGAATGAAAATAAATTTAAAGAAATTGAAATTTTTGCCCCTGGGAAAAGTACAAAAGTCCTTTTCAAGTCCCTGCCCATGACGCTCCTTCGAGATGGCGCGTTCTTCTAGGGCCAGAAGCGGAAGATGTTCATACAGTGAGATTTCAGAAATTTAATAACGAAATAAAAAATTAATAATTTAATAACAGACTTCAGAGAGAGATTTGATTATCATCATAAATGTTTATGATGTGCAGGAAGCAGGAAAAACTAAGTGAGAAGTTAGCAATGAAGCGTTTCCTAAAAAATACAGGCAATCAAAAAATGAACAGCACAAAACGTTATGTTGGCAGCGTTTCACCAAAACGCGGCCTTCTTTTCTTCTTCTACTGAAACATATTTCACAGCTCAGCACATTGATTCGACATTCTTCGTATTCGACAAAAATTCTCGAGAACGCATTTGTGTCACAGTATAATTGCGCAGAAATAGTAGGAAGTGCAATTTGTTCGCCACAATAAAGAAGAGGTTGGTTTCGTTTGTAGGGTTTAACGTCCCAAAGCAACTCAGGCTATGAGAGACGCCGTAGTGGAGGGCTCCGGAAATTTCGACCACCTGGGGTTCTTTAACGTGCACTGACATCGCACAGCACACGGCGCCTTGCTTTTTGCCTCCAGCAAAAAGAGATTACCGATCCCGCGTCTTTGCATGCAGATGTCTAGCGCCATAACTACTCAGCCACTACGGCGGCAGCCAATACAACGAGGCGTATTGTGAAGGAAAACCTCTCAACGCCTCAGTAAATCGTCCTGACTGACTCCTGCGAAGCCACATGGAATATAATTGGTAGGGCCCACTCGCAAGTACCGACCCGTCACGGTGGATCAGTGGTTACGGCACTCTACTGCTCAGCCGGTGAACTAATTTCTAACCCTGCCATAGAGCGACTGTATTCCGATGGAGGCGATTTTAAGGCGCCCGCGTGCTGTGCGATGTAAGCGCACGGCAAAGTATTCTAGCTGGCTAGAAATAATCTGAACGTTGCGCTACAGTATCCCTATATATTAAGTTGTTTTGGGAAGCTGTGCCTTATGAACCAACCATTCAACCAACCAATCGACCGAGTGACCGGCTGACCGATCGACAGACTGACCGGTGGACCGACCAACCAATGCAAAGCCTAGAAAAAACTAAGTAGCAGGCCTCGGTAAATAATACGAAATGGTGCAAAAACTTGCACCAAAAATATCAAGCCTGCATACATCGCCCAAAATGCGCATCGTCTTCAAAGCATGGCGACTTGAGTCTATTTTATCACCTTTTCTTCATTTTTTGCACTTTGCCTGTGGCCAAAAGTTCGGAATGCGTGGTTTGCGGCTTAGGTAAGAAAACATCGAAATATGTCAAAATAAACGGCCTCACTCCTTGACGCAGAATGTTAAAAGAGCCGATTTATAAACTCTTTACTTTTGCCACAGCGATAACTCAAGTTACCTCCATACCAATTGTTGTAATATTAAAAACAATGAGTAGCACTGATAGAAAATCTAAAATATATAACCCTTATGTTAGGAGACCTTATGCGCATCATGAATCCATCGCCTCCAAACGCTTATTCATCTGTTAAGAATGTCTATTTTGCTATGCTATTTCCACGTCGAACATTTGGCAATGTTATGAAAATGTGCTTTGTCCATTACCTTCTTCTGAATTTACGTAAACTCAGTAATCATTTGCCGAGAAAGCCATTGTTTATTTTGGTATAAGCCTTTGAGTCACTAAAGTATTTAATATCAGGCTATATTCGCACAGAAACCATGAACAGACTCTGCTGAAGATTCTAAGCACGACAACGGAATAATTCAGTATCATATGGCTACTTACAAGGTGCGCAAAAAACACATAATAATGCTGCCCTATAAATAAATAAAACCTAAACCGTAATAAGACTCATAATTTTACCTTTGCTTGTAGGAGGTTTCAAGCTAGACATTTAATTTCCTTTTGGTGGAAATCGCATGAGCAGATATACTGGCTTTTCGGTCTTACACCTTCCATGCTGAACGCAGAAGGAGACATCACGATAAGGAGTAGATCAGTTAGCCATAAATGTGATCTGGTTGGCCACCTTGTACGTGGAAAGAGGGGGCATGGGATGTGAAAGTGAAAGAGAGATGAAGTGAGTAGATAAAAATAATTTCACAATTTATCACGCAACCACCATGCCTTCAGGTAAAAAAAAAAAAGCAATGCCTTGTGGGCCCTGTATGGTTAGTTGATTGCTTTGATCAAGGTTGATTCGAGGACTGACCCTCTCTCAGAAATCAGGAGCTGAGCAGCCCAGAGCACAACACACAATATTTCTTTTGGTCCCCAAAACGGGACTGCCGTGCAGGAAAAGCGCGAGTATTTTTTTACAGAGCTTTCGACCACTCAATGCGAAATGAACAGTAATCGACAGCAACATAGGGCCTGAAATGTCACAAAATGTCGATGCGCCTTACAACAGTTAGGTGGAACACGAAGGTGCAACCCAGGTTTCAATATAGTCCGGCAACGGTTTACGCTACTCGCTGCGTCAGCTCTATATGCACCGGAATATTCACTTGGAAGCCCGTTGTAGTGGTCATACCAGGAAGCCTCGTCAAAGTGCTGGTTTTCTGTGATTCCGAAGTGCCCTAGGAGCCATTGAAAACGGATAGAGGAAACTTCGCTTATTGCACAATGGTGAAGTTAGCGGATTTCTAGTAAGAATTATTCGTGCCACCAGTGGCGTAGCTCAGTTCGCAGACATTAAAGGGTTGCTTTAAAATTATGCCGTTTTATGCTGCCCGCACTAGTGCGGGCAGCATAAAACGGCGCTAATGCGTAGCTCTATTTTAAGCCAAATTCGTTTTTTTGTTCTGTGTTCAAAATAAAAATTAAAGATATTGCTCCTCGACAAGGACTCTAAAAAATGTGCATTCTGGTCGTTAAAACATACAGAGTCAGCGCTTCTCGAGTTCTAAAAAGTCTTCTCATTCTTGCTGCATCAGTTTTTATTGCGTTAGCAATACTGCACCAGGTTTCAGCCCGTCGCCTAGTCCCGGGAAGGGTCACGTTTGGCCTTGAGCCGCAGCCGAGCCAAATACGGCTTTAACCAAGCCGTATGAACGTGCCTTAGTGGCCTATAGGGGTAACGTGAATGCCAGGGTCCTGGTAGGCTAATTCTGACATAACCGTTCTATGTGAAACTAGAGGCCCAAGTTGGCAGCTCCTGCCAAGGGACCACAGACACGGACAAGGACACGGACAAGACGTCGTTCAATGAAGACTAGTCGTTCATTTGTGTGCCATGTCTTTACTCATTGCTGAACATCTCAAGCTACATCATGATGTACACTACATGCTGAACCATAAGCGCAGCCACGGAGGTATTGCTAACGCAATTCAACCCGGTTTAACCAGAGCTAAACCCAGCCTTTCTTTTTTTTTTTTTGGAAACACGCGAAGAATTCTTGAGTCTCGCGCAATTCAAGAAAGCAGAGGCACCTCGATGTCTTGCCCAATGTCTCTTCTCTGAAACCGTCCATGTCTTTAACTATAGGTCGATGTGGTGCTGTCTTATGAAATTTGAGTAGCTTGTAAAAGTGAGACCCTGTAAAGAACATCTCAGAAGTACTAATCACGTCAGGGGCCATATTATGCAGTTATTACACAAAAAAACACAAATCTGTTGCAAACTGATAATTAACCCTGCTCCTATTGGTGGATTCTGACCAGCAGATGCGCAGAGCAGTAGGAGTGGAAGCTAATTGACAGGCTTACGGCAGTTTTGTTTTGTGATCATTACATAATTTGCTCCCTGACGTCATTTTTGACATAGTCTGTTGCCTAGGGGCTTGGCGATGGCGATGGGGCCGCACCCTTTGGAACGGGCGATCACAGCATCACAGACTGAGCTGAATCTGGCCAAAACGAAGAAAGAAAAAAAAAAAAACAAGAAAAGAAAGGAGGGGGGGGGGGGGAAGAAGAAAGAGAAAAAAAGACTCAAAGCGTTTACGGGTTGTCCGCACACACCGCTTTTGTCCGTCACTATGCCACTCGCCAGCGGTGGCGGTGGCAATGCGGTAGAACATCCGCCTCGCATGCAAGAGGACCGGGGTTCAAATCCCGGTGCCGCGCAATTCTCCACCGAACAAAAAAAAAATCCGCGTGTCGATGGAATTGCATAAACAGGTTTGGGGTGCGACCTGATGCCGATGAACACCTCCGGCAACGCACTCCCTCACCAGAACAGGAGTTGGCCACTCTGGTGCAGTAATTGGCCACAACCTCCCATGATAAGCTCCACAAAACCCCGGCCCTCAGTCACCAGCGGCTGCGGAACAACTGACCACGGCGGCGGTCAGACCTGTGACGCAGCAGGGGGTGCTAAGAAAGTCTGGCTCCGCTGGACAGGCCGCCATTGGAAACTGACCCTGGCAACGTTTAATGCTAGAACCCTAGCTAGTGAAGCTAGTTTAGCAGTGCTGTTAGAAGAACTAGAGGGCATGAAATGGGATGTCATAGGGCTTAGTGAGGTTAGGAGGCCGAATGAGGCATACACTGTACTGAAGGATGGGCATGTACTTTGTTATCGAGGTTTACCAGAGAGGCGACAACTAGGAGTAGGTTTCCTTGTCAATAAGTATATAGCGGGTAATATAGATGAATTCTATAGTATTAATGAGAGGGTTGCTGGCATCGTAATTAGGCCTAATAAGCGGTATAAACTGAAGGTTGTACAGGCCTATGCACCTACATGTAGTTATGATGACCAGGCAGTTGAAAGCTTCTATGAAGATGTAGAATCGGCAATGCGAAAAGTAAAGACGCAGTATACTGTACTAATGGGCGACTTCAATGCCAAGGTAGGGAAAAAACAGGCAGGAGACAAGGCAGTAGGTGACTATGGCATTGGATCTAGGAATAGCAGGGGGGAGTTACTAGTTGAGTTTGCAGAGCGCAATAACTTACGAATCATGAATACCTTCTTCAGGAAACGGAAGAACCGGAAATGGACATGGAAAAGCCCTAACGGAGAGACTAAAAATGAAATCGACTTCATAATGCGTTCAACCCCCGCCATTGTGCAGGATGTAGAGGTAATCGGGAAAGTGCGATGCAGTGACCACAGGATGGTGAGGTCCCGAATTAGCCTAAATCTGAAGAAGGAACGCAACAGATTAGTAAAAAAGAAACCCATCAACGAATTAGCGGTGAGGGGGAGGGCAGAGGAGTTCAGGATCTCGCTACAGAATAGGTATTCAGCTCTAACTGAGGATAGCGATATTACCCTAGAGGCAAGGAACAATAATTTCAGAGATATCATTACTGAGTGCGCTGTAGAAGTAGGCGGTAGGATAGTTAGAGAGGATACCGGTAAGCTGTCTAAGGAGACGAAAGATTTGATTAAGAAACGCTAGAGTATGAAAGCTTCCAATCCAACAGACCAGATCGAATGGGCCGAGATATCAAAGCTAATCAATAAGCGCAAAGTGGCCGATATAAGGAAGTATAGCATGCAGAAAATTGAGCATGCTGTAAAGAACGGGGGAAGCCTTAAAGCGGTAAAGAAGAAATTGGGCGTAGGTAAAAACCAGATGTATGCGATAAGGGACAAGGCGGGCAACGTCATCACTAATATGGACAAGATAGTCAAAGTAGCCGAGGAGTTCTATACAGATCTCTACAGTAGCCAAAGTAGTGAGGACCGTAATGAGATTGGCGGTAGGGGAAAACAGTCAGACGTTCCACCAGTGACGAAGGACGAGGTCAAGAAAGCACTAGAAACTATGAAAAGGGGGAAATCAGCTGGAGAGGATCAGATTACAGATTTGCTGAAGGACGGGGGGGATATCGTGCTAGAAAAACTGGCCACCCTGTATACGCAGTGCCTGGTGTCATCGACGGTACCGGAACCATGGAAGAATGCAAACATTATTCTCATTCACAAGAAAGGGGACTCTAAGGACCTTAAAAATTACAGACCAATCAGCTTACTGTCTGTTACGTATAAGGTATTTACTAAGGTAATTGCTAATAGAATCAGTACAACCTTAGACTGCAATCAAGCAAAGGATCAAGCAGGGTTTCGGAAACGGTACTCTACTATCATCATATCCATACCATCAATCAGGTGATAGAAAAATGCTCGGAATATAACCAGCCCTTATACATAGCATTCATTGATTACGAAAAAGCATTTGACTCAGTTGAAACCTCGGCGGTGATACAGGCATTGCGAAATCAGGGGGTAGTGCTGGAAAGTGCTGGAAGATATGTATAGTGGCTGCACAGCAACCATAGTTCTGCATAAAGAAAGTAACAAAATTCCCATAAAGAAAGGTGTTAGGCAAGGAGACACAATCTCCCCTGTACTATTCACAGCTTGTTTAGAGGAAGTATTTAGAGACTTGGAATGGGAGCAGTTAGGGATAAGGGTAGATGGAGAATACCTCAGTAATCTGCGATTTGCTGATGACATTGCTTTGCTAAGCAACTCGGGGGATGAACTGCAAATAATGATTGATGACCTAGACAGAAAAAGTAGAAAGGTAGGCTTGAAAATCAATATGCAGAAGACTAAGGTAATGTTCAACAGCCTCGGGAAAGAACAGCAGTTTACATTAGGTAGCGAAATACTGGAAGTAGTAGGCGAATATGTCTACTTAGGGCAGGTAGTAACCGCAGATCCAGACCATGAGAAGGAAATAACAAGAAGAATAAGATTGGGATGGAGCGCATTTGGCAAGCACTCGCAGATTATGACTAGCAGCTTACCGGTATCGCTCAAGAGGAAAGTATACAACAGTTGCGTCTTGCCTGTACTCACCTATGGGGCTGAAACGTGGAGGCTAACCAAAAGAGTTCTACTTAAGTTGAGGACAACCCAGAGGGCTATGGAACGAAAAATGGTAGGGGTAACATTAAGAGATAGGAAGCGTGCAGATTGGGTCAGAGAAATAACTCAAGTTACCGACATTCTAGTGGAAATTAAGAGGAAGAAATGGACATGGGCAGGACATGTAGTGCGAAGAGAGGATAACCGATGGTCGCTGAGGGTAACAAACTGGATTCCAAGGGAAGGAAAGCGTAGCAGGGGGCGGCAGAAAGTTAGGTGGGCGGATGAGATTAAGAAGTTCGCAGGGGTCAAGTGGATGCAGCTAGCACAGAACCGGATTAAGTGGAGAAATATGGGAGAGGCCTTCGCCCTGCAGTGGGTATAATCAGGCTGATGATGATGATGATGATGATTCCTGAAATGGCGAAAACGTATTAGAGGGATGGTATACGTTACGGTAAGTACATGTACATTCAACGTCTCAAAGCGACATGATGTCTGGGGACGCCTTAGTGATGGGCTGTTCATTATTTCTAACCACCTGATGAACATTAATTTGCCCTGACCTTGCATATTAAAGACCCTCCCTTTGCATTCCTCGTCCGTGAAAACGCGTCCGCCACAGGAGGGATATAATTCGCATATTAGTCTTTAGCTGTCCACCCCCCTAACCACTCCGTCATTGTAACCGGGAAAGCGTTTAGAACCATTTTGAGTGAAAATAACCCACAATTTTATAACTATGCAGTCAAATCTCATTTTGTCAGCATTTTTGTGTAGCAAACAACTTTAATTTTCAATGTTTCCTCTCGTGTTCACAAAATCCAGCATTGCTCCACAGGGCGAGAGCCTCTACAACGTGCACAACTCACGAAAGAGCACAACGCTATATCGATGCACAGATAAATGTGTTGTCATGTCGAGCATTCACTGGTGCGGTTTATTTTTATTTAGGCGAAAAGTCATTAGATGGAGTGATTTATACCACTTGCATTAATTATTGGGCACTCTCGCAATGGGAGCAGGTTTTCAAGCTTTGGGGTAAGTCTTTGTAAAGAACACTCCTTCAAGTCAGGCGCCTTTTTACCAAATACGACTTTCCGCACTCACGCATACCTCTCTTTCACTCCTTCCGGTGTTTCCCACCGCAGGAGGCATGTCGGCCAGGCCTCGCTGTGTCACCCGCAACAACGCTGCTATTGGTCTCGACTGCATTGTTTGCGGTTGAAGTTTATTTTTTGAGAATGCCGTAGCGGCGATATTATACAATGCATCTTACACAGCATTTTCAGAGGGCGACGTTTGAGATGGTGCCAGACACGCGGGAGGGCGACAATACTGAACTTGCAGAAGCCATTACAAATATCTGCCATTCACTTCTCCCCCTAATTCCCCGCTCTTATTAGCCCCATCAGCTGCAAAGACATCCCCTGTACGCTCCTTCCTACTTCCACATTTCTCTTTAGACAACAAGCTTTGTCCCCTAGAACAGAACTGAACACGACTGTTCACTTATTGTCCAAGCACAAGAAAGAGGCCTGAGCATTCTGCGCCCCTTTTGACGGATCGCTTAAGAAACGCTCCCATTCCAGTAAATCATGTTGAGACTACACTCGTCGAAGACGAAGCCCCCAGTTTATAAGTGTCGAAAGAACTTTTCCCCAAAGACGCAAAAATTAAGCTTCCAAGTTTTAATCTCTGTGATTACGTCGTAGGAATGCTGGGCATACAGAGCTTTGATTAATCGATTACGTAAGTGCTTCCAAGGAACGCTTTCCTGTGTTTTTCTCTCATGTATTTTTCACCTCTGCTTTGTATTGACAAAACCGAATATACATGACTGTAGTTAACCGTTCTACTGCAGACGACAGCGATTTCATCAAATTAAATGAGAACGCAAGTTTGAAGTTGGAATTAATCAAAGAACACACTTTTCATTTCTCCTCTTTTACGCCGTCTGCTGCATCCTTCATCTAAGGCCAGGCAGTTCGAGAGGCCTTGCAAATCCATACAGATACTGAGAAGCAGCTGCTTTCTGAACGCATCATCATTAGCAACAAAATTACATAAAAACGCGCTCCCAATTTATTCCATTTTTCCTGCGAATATTCCAGGTGTATCTGTACGGCTAGGCGTGGCCGCACGCCAGCCGTGGCTCATTGTCTAAGAAAGCCGATTAGCAAATTAGCGTTTCATTTGTCAAAGAGCGTCTTCCAGCTGTAGGTTGTAAACACGCTATCTGAAACGTGTTTCCCCCGAAAGTTTCAGACACAGTTTGTATTTCGCTGTTCGACATCTCAGTAATTAAACATTTTGAGCATGGTGCTGACTGGCTACCACCACCGCCAATATCCAACGTCTCTAATGCGCACACCCTAATTCCGGAATATGTCAGCTTGCGCGCCACTGGCTGACACGCAGTGCCATCTGGTGGGCATAAGTCAATCTGCGCAAGGCTTCTGACGGCACGAGCTGCATTGTGAGCGTTAGCGCTAGCTTTACGCACTCTGCATAAAATCTGAATTCTAAGCTAGTAGGATTAACAATTTTACCGTGCGACAACATGAGGACAGAATCTCCAGACAGACAACTTATCGATGCGCACATGCCAGAGCGCCGTCCAAGCAAGTTTGTGTGGCTCTTTCTTTGTACTACAACGATTAATTTGGAAGGGCAAGCGGTTTATTCTTTCCCCATGAATTTCGACCCTTGCCTCACATTTTATTATTATTATCTATTTTATATCTACTATGTTTTCTCATTAAGTTATGGTATGCTATGTTATGTTATGTTATGTTATGTTATGTTATGTTATCAATTATGTTATTTGGAACACCAAGCTTTTTCTTGCTATTTGTCGTTAGCATTGCGTCACCGCAGCTCCGCTTTCGCACACTAGCTACATGTTTTCAGTCTTGTCATCAACCGTAATAAAGCTCGTCGGTCTAAATGAGCTGCTCCATGGCCCCTTGTACTTTGAACAAGACGATCATAAACCACCTTATCGCGTTGCTGATACCGCCGTCTGTCATGCACTTTCTTTTGCACAATAATGTCGCCCATTATACTTCAAGATATTTGTGCTTCACCAGTCTCACGAAATCACTACGTCTTGACAATATGATGCGATGCAAAAATTGAGCTTTGTGGCCCTTGGCTGGTAAAATGAAGCATTGTATATGAGCGAAAGAACAATAAAATTTGATGGGAAATGTATTATGCACTCCCTATTTGTTCTGTCTGTTTTTCAATGCCGTTTCTACATGTTTGAAAGAGGTGGATATATTGCCCGGTTTTTGTGATTGTGACTTTCACGTTGGAATTCTCAACACAGTGTTAACGTATTCGACACATGCGCATAAAGATACCTTGTGTACTCTCATCGCTGAGAACGCTGTGTTCTATTCAAATAGGTAATTTGGTCAGTAGCCGCCACGTATTTATGCACTTTTTTTTTTACTCTGAACTCGCATTTACAATTTCGATTAGAATGACTTTATAATAAGGTTTCTTTTTTCCACTGTCAAAAGACAACGGCAGCAGCGAACTGAATCTGGCGGCTGGTTACTCGCTTGATCGATGTAGTATTTGTAGTTTTGCTGTACATAAGAAATATATGAAAGGATGTCTATCATGGATGTCCATTAAACGATATCCCAAGGTAAGAACCGTCAGGGCGACCTCATGTGAGTGAGTGTACCAAATAAAATTCAAAGATAAGGCAGCATAGGTCGAGCATATGTCGCATAAAAAAACAAGTATGCTGTCGCTAACTTTTCTACGACGTCCACTGTGCAAAGTGCGGGCCACCCGGAATCATCTGTCGCCTCTGACCGACGATCCTTCCTCAAGCGCCTTCCTGAGAACCGCAAAGCCCGGGAGATCTTTGTATTCACCAAAAGAACGGAACCATCTCTGTTGTTGTCGCTAGCTCTCCACGCCCATGAGACATCAGTCTGTCGTCGGGAAAAAAGAAGCAAATGCCTTAACCATGTCCGGCCTACGGAAATCCCGACACTGCATTTTCAAAGGTGGCTTTGAGCACCACGGTCAGCGGCATGAAAATAACGTGACACAAAGCGCCAACGACGAAACGATCTGCCTTTAAGGCACGCCGCCTCTTTTCTCAGGCAGAAAGAGCACGACGAAGTGTCGCGCACATTCGCGGATCACTTCCGAGGCGCAAACCGGTCCCTTGAAACCAATGTATGGCAGAGCCCTCCCGACTTTTCAAGTTTCTCCGCGCCGATACCGTCTATATTGTGGCATACAACAAGGACAAATCTCAAGGTTCGCTGACACAACGCCTGCTGTCTTTTAGGACCCACACGTTGTTTCCCTGGACTGAAGATTGTAGGCCCTTTTGCTTCTTTTGGGAGGTGTCAGTTTTCGCGCTCCGTGTTTCCACTAGGCTAAAAAAAGAAAAAGAAATAGACTAAAATGCGTAAACAAGAAGACAATTAATGTGACGTCACGCAACCGGAAGCAGAGCCAAAAAAGGGCTTAGGAAACGATTGGAGCGCAATTTGAAAGTACCAAAGACTAAAAGGGGTAAACAAGAAGTGAATGTAGAAGATGTGATATCACGCAACCGGAAGTAGAACCGAAAAAGGGCATGGAAGGGATTTGCGTGGAATTCGAAAGTACGAAAGGCTAAAATGGGTAAACAAGAAGTGAATTAAGCAACTAGAACCAACCAGAAGCAACCGACAGCAGCATCTGTGTTTTCGCATTACTCCAATGCAGATTCTGCAGTGCTCTTTAATTTTGGTTTCCTAAACCAGTCGAACTTAATTTTTTTCTACTGTGCTCTTCGCCTGCCGATGTTTCTTTTTTTTTTTGCCCTCTCAGTTCTTTTTTTTTTCCAGATTTGTCCCCTTTATGTACAGCACTGAAAATGCCTTGATTACGGAAAGGCCCTCGGGTGAGAAATAACTAGGTTTCAAGATCTCATGGAGATAAAACTCCATGGTTCCATTCTTCCATTCAACTACCATTCAACTGCATGGCTTCAATGAAAGTTTAGAGCAAACCACTATAAAAGTCTCTATTGCAACGTTAACGGGCAATTACAACCAAAACCTGTTTAGTCTTACGGGCGCTAAGGATACAAGATGAATCTAAACGCATACTATATACAGTAACACTTATTTAATCAATATAGACGTGACATCAGTGTTGTTACTCACCTTTCATGTTACTGGAATTAAGAAATTTTAAGGCGATAAAGCTTTTTTTTTTTTTGCGGACAATTGTGATCCGCTGCTTTGGTGGCAAAAAACTAAAAAAAATGCGACTTTTCAGATCAAATATTTTTTTACCTTGAATAGCACTCTGCTTCGCGCTGTCTAGCGGACATTAATTAATATGACCCAAGTTTCTCGGAATTTCTCACCCCACGATCGGCAGCCGAGTAGCTTTCCACTTGTCCTCCGTCTCTCTTTCTACTATCAATGCCTGCGTAATTCCCTCGCGGGCCTTACCTTATTCAAGGAGGAGGAATTTTCATTACACACGCCCGTTCCACCCCCCTCCCTATGAAAAAAAAAAGAAAGAAAAGTTACTCCAACCGAAAAAAAAATGTGATAAAAATAAAACGTAAACAGTAGCTAACGGCTCTAATATGAAAATTACCAGACACTACCGAGCACAGTTCCTAACATGACATCATTTAAAAAAATATAACCTGATACTTCCGATCCTTAATTCTGTTGCTTACATAGTTAGGCATTTATGTTTGCTGTCTATATATGCGTTTTTTTTATTCAGCATCGATGCTATAAGAAACTGAGAACAGGGACGTGATTAGGCTATCGACAGCCTTTCACTTTCATGTCGAGACGGCTTTCTTCTCTACTGCCTAGTTCCGTACTGGAGTGCAAACTCAGGACCCAAGATTACGTGGATAAATCGATGCCCTGAAAGAGATTGAAGCCATTGCTCAGGGTGCAGAAAGTAGTCACACAGCCGACCAACAGAGATCGAAGTGCAGACGATAGAAAAAAAGGCAAAAGAAAAAACAATAAAGTGAAATACTTCCTGCTCCATGCTGCATTGAAGTAATACCTCACTCGACAACGAGGTGACCCGAGGGGGCAGAAAGGAACTCCAGGCGACCTTTTATGTGCTGGCAGCAGTCGCCAAGCGGAAACAGGCAAAGTAAAAAACAAAGAAGCAGAGAAAAGTAAGGGTGACATGCGCGCCAAGACTAGTGGCCGCAAGTGCCAGAAACTCATATCTCTTCTGAGAAAAGGGTCAGGGCGGTGTACCGTAGAAACACTGCCAGGTGGCAGGTCGAGCGATGAAAGGCTAAGCATTTCCACTATAGCGCTATTGTTGTCAAAGGACGATGTCTATGAAAACAAACTAAAGCCAAAGCACACATTTGAGGGGCGGGGAGAAAAACACAGACAAGTAAAATAGAATAAAGTGGGAAATTCCCTTTTCCGCGCTCATATGTTGCTGTCACTACCACTGCACTCTTATTTTTTGCGGTACTTAACCTCAGAAATAAAACTCGATGCAATGGGGTGAAATTGGGCGATGCGGACAAGTATCCATTTCCTCCGCTTTCGGCCCAGCCTTTTCAGTTTCTCGAATTCGCTGAAAGCGAACTTTTGTCGCTCTGTCAGCAAGTCACTTTTATTTCGATGGCCTGGCTGTCGGAAAGTGGGAGGCGATTGAAACCTCAGAACATCAGCTATGCACTGCCCTGTGAGTCAAACAAAGGGAACATTGAGACAAGAAGATGCTCTGTTTTAATTCTGACACTGTGTGGCGTTATAGCACGATTTAATGTAAGATGTGTTTCGTGTTAACTTACTTCCGTGGCTTCTTATTCGGTATTTCACGGCGCCAGTTGGCCCCGCTGATACTCTGCCTCAATGCATTTTCTTGGGCAAACGTTTATTTACTGCTTTTTCAATTATTTATAGAGGAAAGGAAAAGGACTCAAAAATAAGATCGTAACAAGACTGTTTTCTCTCACCAGAAACTTTACTATAACAATGAAATACACACACGCCAGGTAAAAATATATGCATAAGCCTGGCAAACAACGGATAAAAAAACCGAGGTGCAGATTAAAAGCGCGCAGTGTACCATATATAGGATAATGGGGAAAGATGGAATACCGCAATAAACACAGCACAAGAAATTACTCTTTTTAACTTACGTCGGCAAATAATTCGCATAACATTTCCAGATTTTGCAAGCGGTTAGCCATCAAGGCAAGGTTGACATGGGCCCCAAAATAATTGTACGATTAAAATTTGTAGGTAGACAGTGGTCGGGACGGGATCAAAAAATAAACGTTTTTCACTCACTGCCTGTTGCACTGAATTGTCCCTTTGCTGTTCTGTGTGATGTATCTGATGACCTGTAGCTTACGAATAACATCGTGAGCGCGGAACATTTCGTATATTGCGGATGTGACCTCGCCAGAGTCGATGTGATCTAGCCAGAGATTATAGCATGAGGCTCTGCACAGTGGAAATTATTCTAACAGCAAAGTTATCACCAGCCTGTACCGTGCCGTGCAACACTCTACAACTCACCGACTCCGTGTACAACCCAGTCTCTCTTGGATACTGCGCAGTCATCTTGAAATTAGGCCAAAATCAAATCAAATAAGCCCCCAGGACTAACAGTACATGCCGTGTCTGATTATGTAATATTAATTTCACATTTGACCTTGATCTTAAGGTTACCTTCGACATAGCGTGTAGCTGTCCCAGGGAAGTCTCGTTGACGTACAGCGCAGACTGATCACTTGGGCGTATGCGCAGCAAAATAAGACCATGTATCTCCGCATAAACCCGAGATAAACTCGGGCGTGTGCGCAGATGCATGCTCTTATTTCAATTTCACTAGTAATAACGAAGGTTATGTAATGTAAACCTCCCCCATGTTTAATTCAAGTCTTCAGCGCGCACCGCACACTCCATTCACTACTGTGAATTTGTTATTCCACTCAAGCGAAAGTTTTATGCTCAAAACTGCTTCATAGCTTCCGTGATAGAGATGCCGAAGGACGTCAGCTGTATAGCGTTAAAACCCATAGACGCGCTTGCTATTCACATCCAACGACTGTGACTAGCCTGAAGACCTCCATAAAAACAGTCAGCAACAGAACAAATTGATTATGACAAAAGGCGCAAGTGCAGGTCTCTGCTGACTACGGAGAAGAGTCGTCTCTGTCTTAGCTGCAGCATATAGCTGGTGGGATTCATCAGTACACATAGGAATTCACGCAAAGCTTATTTTCCTTGTTTAGAAGAGCAAGCTTAAAACGCACACGTACAGGTGTTCCGGAGAGAAAAAGGTGAGCTACTTTTAGGCGCCTGTAATAGCGTCACGCATCGTTTCAGTCATCTAGAGAACTTACAAATATTTTCAAAATTTCTAAAGACACTGCGAAGGCACTGCGCTGTAATACCCCAAAAGCTTGAAACCACCACGCCACGCAAATGTGCGAAGGGCGATTTTTACCTTATGGACAGCCTTTTGTTTTGATGGCGTATTTCTTGGAGACGGTTGGTGCGTAAAACGATGTAAGATACGAAACCCGTGAGGTAATGAGAGTACATAGCGCTCTTTGCTGTAGTTGCTGCAATACATTCCGAGGAAAACGCTTCCGCTATTTCGTTACAGTGCAGACTCAAAGCAAGCAGCGGCTGTGAATGGCCTTTCTTTCATGCTCATAGGCAACACCGTTATGTCGAGTATAAGCTTCTTGGGCACTTTTTGGGTCACACTGACCGCATCAAAAACGGCGTGTGCTGCGTGCAGTGCTTTCTCTTGAAGAGCCATGCTAACGGAACGCACTAAAGAGGAGAGACAGAAAATGAGAAGATGAACGCTCAAAATTTGAAATGGGGGGAGGGGAGGGGAAGAACGTGAAGTCCTAAAGTACCAAGAATAGCAAGGAATTTAACATTCTTTTTTGCTTTCCTTCGGGTCGAAAAAGACTTTCTTTAATGCTGTGAACATATCAATAGAGAAGATAGTGGACATGTCTCGCCTCCGCAATCCCCTTCACAAACTCTGTAGAGGCATGCAGTCACCTGCTTTTCTATTGTTAACTTGACCTCCATCCATTATTAATAAAAGAATTTTTAATGTCTTAATATATAGCGCAGAAAAAAAAACAGACTACTCTGATATGCTACACACTACGGTTCTTGCATCTTTGATTTGGCAGTGGGACCTGACTAGCCACCGCTTTCATCGTACTGTGTGAGACTCGTAATTGTGTGT
>JAJIZL010020709.1:247082-272093 GCA_023969395.1 Amblyomma maculatum | reverse complement strand
ATATATATATATATATATATATATATATATATATATATATATATATACATATACATATACATGCGCACTCTACAAAATTCACAGCATCAAAATTTACAGCATCAGTTAATGGGCGATTACAACTATCTCATTTCACAATAAATTCATCAAACCAAAGCCTCCAGATCAAAACCTGCTTACACGAAGTTTCTTCAAGCTAGAAGGCACCTCTGCTTGCTCTGGTGATGAAGGTCAACGCTGCCAGGTACACGACTATTGCGAACAGGCGTCGCAAGCCACCATGTGCATGCTGAAAAGACCAGCTGCCACCGTGTGCATGCTGAAAAATATTTGTCGATGCGGCCGGCATAGCAAATTGAGTTTAAGGACCCTGCTCTAAATTAAATCCGGTAAATCTCCTTGATATCTAAAGTAAAGGACCTGCGAGGTCTACAGAGAACAGTGCACGTTGAAATCACAGAGCATATTTCTCAGCTACGGGGTTGGCCCTGTGCGCTGTTCTAAAAAGCTCTCATCGCACATGCGTTGGAATGTTCCTAACGCACAGTCCTTATGAAAGGGACCCTAATTTTTTTATTAAAGGGGTACTCGCAAAAATTAGAAGCTGGCTGGTGCCAGCAGGGCTACGCGTTAATTCACAAATCAAATCGCTCTATTGGAAAAGGACGTTTTGTAAGGCAGGATAGGCAAAAACAAAACAAACAAGACACACTTCCCTCAATTATTGCTGCCGTAGTCGACACAGAGTTTTGAAAGCGGATACCGGAGGCTACAGTGCACCGCCGTTCAAGGTGGGGGCAAGCGTCCCTTTCGTAAGGGTATAACTGGTTTATATCGACAAACGGCACCTAAAAAGCCAATTTAGGCACATTTCGCTCAGGTGAATGCATTTCTTCTAAGTTGACAAATGTCGACCTAGCCAACAGTAGCCATCGAATCAATTTTTACGAACAGCAATATTTGAATTGTGTAGCCCTCAGCGTCCCGTAAGAGCGAAATTGCGACTAATTCCGAGCAGTAACGCAGTAATCGCCCCAGGTTGTCAAGCAAGAGATACTAGACGTTACATAGAGCCGATATAAAGACAGCATCCCATTGTAAGCTGTAGATCCCGGAATATTGCTTCGACAACATGGAACACAAAAAAAAAATAAACAGTGCAGGGGTATACCCAAAATTTGTACACAGCAGCAACAACGGCGCGAAGATAGTGTTCCAGCTTGATTAATGGCGCCTTTCCGGACTCTTTAATTAGCGAACGTAGGTCACGTTGCATTGAGCAAGCGCCGAGCGTTTCCGGGATTCTGAGGGCTCAATGTGAGAGGGTGTCTCTTCTGGCCCTGCCGACGATCACAGGAAACGATGAGCACTATGGCCTGCGTAAATATGTCGTTTTTTCTGTGCTTTCTTTATTGCAGGGTGGTGCCGTTCTTGATTGAATCAGCTACTGCATTCGTGCGTTCATGGAGCTACGACATTCGGCCAGTTACTCTGGGACGAAAGGAAAAAAACTTCGGTCGATGTCTGCATGAAAGCAACACAATAATTGGGATTTAGTGTCGCTTATTTGCTGATGCCTTCCAGGAATATTTGAGCGCGAGAATGACGTGGTTTATCAGTTGGTCGATCTCCCTCCCCCTCTCCCCCCACAGACACACACACCCCACCACAGCCACACAAAGCGCGCGCACATACTACACATACACTGAATCGCTAGATCATATTCATCAACAAATTCATATCTCGACTGAGCAAGTTATATCAAAGCGCTCTTTTAAACTCACGCCTCCAGAAGCAATGAACGCTGCATTCCAGCCACATAGGCCTGCATCCCATGCTGTCAGAACCACCGCGCACAGTCCCTGACTAATATAGTTTTTCGGAAATTTTCAGCACTCAGCGAATTCCTGGGTCCATATCCCGAGTTCGCGTCGTTATCGAAGTGTCGCTATCTCACGTGACCTCGAGTCGTCTGATTGGCGCAAATGCCGGAACGTGATGTTGTTACCTCTTCCGGTTTCGTAGCGGCAACACCCGGTTCCGGCTTTGCGACCAATAGATAACTTCTTTGCGCACACATAAAATACAAACACAGGAAGAGAACAAAAAAAAAAAATAAAGAGCGCAAAAATGACTCGATGTCACGTGAGATAGCAACACTTTGATAACGATGCAAACTCTGAATACGGGCCCTGACCTGTAGCGAAACCCTTGTAACATTTATGTGAGTCTTTACCTATCGAAAGCCAGGGGCAAAATTCTCACATTACACAGTGGTTGTGAAGGATGGCGATGCTTAGCGAGATAGACAGCATCACTTAGGACAAGGCCTTTTGGGCTCCCTACTTCTGTTCTGTCAAGGAATGTTCATTCAGGGTGACATTTAAGCAACTTGATCTGCTTCTACACAAGCTGCATGCTTATATCCGTGCACTATGAGGCTTCTAAATTGAGCAGCTCTTTGCTTTTAAAAGCTTTTTTTGCTTTTAAAATATATAAAATATTAGCGGACATTTTGTTTCGCTTTATTAGCAAACTTATTTAATAGAATTTGGACGCGCACTTTTATAACGAATATCGGATATACCGAACAAGCTTTCGCGCTCCGTACTACTTCGTTATAACGAGGTTCGACTGTAGTTATGTTCTCAAAGCAACATACATATTCTAACATGAAACTTGAATCATGCAATGCGTCTTTCTGTTATGTCTTTATTGGTGTTTTAATGTGAAGGCCGTACTTGACCGCTATGGGAAAGTCTGACGTTGTTGTAGATGGAGTTTTCAAAACTATACGGTGCTCATACGAATGAAAACCACTGAGTAGGATTGAAAATAGGAGCATTTAAAGAATATAGTGAGTTGGTAGGCATTAGGGGGCGAAGATGGGCGCTGTGCCAGCTGGACGGGTAGGCGAAGCGAGAGCCATGAAGCATAGTCGGCTCAAGTGTATGAGAATGTGAGAGAGGGAGGGGGTGGGCACCTACTAATCGCGTTTTCCTATAAGCATGACTTGTAAAAATATTTGGATGCGTGCTGTTGTAACATTAACTATAATGTGGACAGTAAATGGAAAGCATTTTTCTTGTACTGACGCTGTTATTGATTACAGATTTCGGCGCAATAAAGGAGTTTGTGATCTGTTGGTAACTGAGTACAGATGAAACATCGACCAGACCGCGCAAACTCGCACTCTCGTCACTTTGCAGCGACAAGGCTCTAATATCGACGTTCTTTGCAGCTACAAACGGGCGCAAAAAAGAAATATATTTGTTCAACGTAGAAACATTTTCTTTGAAATGTGGCCACAAAAAGAGCGATGCGGCTGCATTCTCACAAGCAAGCAGTCAAATTTATCTCTCTCACCTTCCCATCCTACTGCGAAGTACAAAGAAGTGGAACGAAGAAAAAAATGCGTGTACCTGACAGATGTCTTGTACCTATCAATTTAACGGAGCTTCAGGTGAGGAACCTAGACTGAACGACCGCATCGCTATATTTGCGCAACACATCAGCATCTGTTGGACGGACAGAACAGGTGTCTAAAATCAAAGTTGATTCCTCAGCAACTTGCATCGGCGCACTGGCTAAGTGGCCAAGACGACCGGCTATTGACGAAAGAACCCGGGTTCGGACCCGACCACTAGGTCTTTCCTTTCAAATTAGTTGTTTCTTTATTACATCTTCGCCTGAAGATTGCAGCATTGGTTCCTCGTTACTACATTTCCCACGTTGGTCATGCCCATGTATGTGAAAAAAAAAGAAGCTAAAGAGCTAGACGAGATTTCAGACGTACCGGCGCTATGCGCAGGTTCATATTCACAGAAAACTTAACGCTCTGATGAAAACAGAAAATAAAAGAATGGATACCTCAACCATGACGCTGTTAACATACTGCATACATTATGTCAGAAGATTTGGACAACCCTGCAGTGGCCACAGGATTGGAAGAGGTCAGTTTACATCCCCATTCCAAAGAAAGGCAGTGCCAAAGATTGTTCCAACTACCGCACGATCGCGCTTATTTCGCATGCTAGCAAGGTGATGTTGAAAATCCTCCAAGGTAGGCTGCAGCAGTATGTGGATCGGGAGCTTCCGGACGTGCAAGCTGGGTTTCGCAAGGGCAGAGGAACTAGAAACCAAGTTGCCAACCTTCGCTGGATCATGGAAAAAGCAAGAGAGTTCCAGAAACCCATCTACTTCTGCTTTATTGATTATGCGAAAGCGTTTGACTGCGTAGATCACAGCAGATTGTGGCAAGCTCTCCAAGAGATGGGAGTTCCAATTCACCTCATCTGTCTCCTCAGGAACCTGTATGAAGGGCAAGAGGCCACAGTCAGAACTAGGCATGGTCTTACTGATTGGTTTCCTATTGAGAAAGGGGTGAGGCAAGGCTGCATACTGTCGCCCTGCCTATTTAACCTATATGCAGAGTGCATCATGAGGAAGGCCGGTCTGGACGAGTCTTCAGCTGGAGTGAAGATTGCTGGAAAACATATCAACAACCTTAGATATGCGGATGATACCACATTAATGGCAGAAAGTGAAGTGGAACTCAAGAGACTTCTGATGCGCGTACAAGAAGAGAGTGAGAAGTTTGGGCTTAAACTGAACATTAAAAAGACGAAGATCATGGCGTCTTGCCCTATCAAGTCCTGGAGCATCAATGGACAAGAAGTGGAAGCTGTGACAGATTTTCTGTTCTTGGGCGCCAAGATTACCTCGGAAGGAGACTGCAGCCATGAAATTAGGAGACGCCTGCTTCTGGGAAAGAGAGCATTGGTTAGCCTTGACCGCCTAGTAAAGAGCAGAGACATTAGTCTGCCAACCAAGATCCGTATAACTCGTGCTATGGTCTTTCCAGTTGTGATGTATGGATGCGAGAGTTGGACTGTGAAAAAGGCTGACCGCCGAAGAATTGAAGCGTTTGATTTGTGGTGCTGGCGAAGACTCTTGAGAGTTCCTTGGACTGCCAGAAGATCAAATCAGTCGATATTGTCGACCATAAACCCTGACTGCTCATTGTAGGGTCAAGTTCTAAAGTTAAAGCTCAGCTACTTTGGTCATCTGATGGGAAGAGAGGAGTCGCTGGAGAAAGATTTGATGTTGGGAAAGGTTGAGGGTCGCCGGAGAAGGGGTAGGCAGCGAACGCGATGGTTAGATGGCATCCTCGAGGCATTGCAGATGAAGCTATGTGATGTTAAGAAGATAGTGAGAGACCGGAAAACGTGGCGTGACATGGTCCATAGGGTCACGAAGAGTCGGACACGACTGAACGCCTGAACTGAACTGAACTGTGTGAAAAATTTAACCATGCTGAAATTTTGCGCAGGATACGAACGGATGATAAAAATGAATTGAATAGCAAAGTGTAGTCTTTGACTCTGTGTATATAATACAGGCAGACATAATAAAGAAATAAATGAGGCAACGAAAACTATTTCGAAAGCAGAGACAAATCGGCAGATGCCAATGTAAAAGTAGAAGACGAACAGTAGAGAAGAGAACAACTTATGTGTGCAAGAACAATGCATATGGCCAGAACGTATTCTAAAAACTGTATATAGCGCCACCAGCAAGGCGAACGGTAAAACCAGAAAGGGCTACCCCAATCAAAAGAACCAGTAATTAAACGGAGATAACTGAACAGAGAGCAACCATTTTGGCAATTTCCGTCTTATAGAATACCTAAGCCCGCCTGATTAAACATTTTTTGCAAAAAAAGAAAGGGACACACGAAGAAAGGACACGAATTAAGGAACTGAATATAAACGATATATAAACACTCAAGAGATATTAGGGTACAGAACAAAAACTGCGAAAGAATCTTTTGTTAATTCAACCTCATTGATTTCGCCATAAATACTTTTTCACAAGGTTCCCTAGCATGGAGTGTTTTCGACCGGTGAAATATTTTAGCAGGAACAGATGAGTAAGCGTTGCGCTCCTCACTATAGCGGTCGAGGTTCGCCAGCTCTGGCTGTCATTCGGGTGAAGCCTTCTACCAGCAATACCTTGCCGGTAAAATCTCACAACTTTCACATGGAGAATAAGAGGGGAAGAGAGGAGGCAGTCTTGCTTCGACCAAAGCTTACCTACTTGAATATTAGGTGATCACTAAGCATTGCTTTAGCAGGGCAAAAATACCAATCTAGAGGCGATTATCCGGACCAAAATCTTGTCTTGCTTATGGATCCGCCGTGATTCGTCAACACCTGCATAGCAAGGCACCCTGACACCATAAAAGGCGCATAGCAACATGCTCCCGAGGCAACAGCAAGTCCCATATTATGACGCTGTGGTTGAGCAATCAATCATAAAAACAGAGATTTACTGGTGAAAAAAATGTGGCTGATTTCAGAACACTACACAAAGCTAGGCATGAAATATCAAAACTTGATTAACACTGCGCTGACTCGTTATCAGTTTAGCCGAAATTGTCGGCGCTCCTTGCTTGTTGCAGCCTTTTATACTCTGCACATTCCCAGTAGGAGCATACTGCCGCCGTCTGGTAACGACCATCAATAAAGAAGAAAGAGGATGAAATTTACCGGTGTGCATTATTATAGAATCACTAGATGGGTGTGAAATGAGTTCGCTATATTGTGTACCAGTCAGTTTCACATAACCGTTGGGTGAGGAAATGGCTGCGCAACCGAACTGTAGGGAACTAAGTAACTAGCTTTCCCTAAACTAGTCTCACTCCACCTCTTAGAGTCGCCAGGCCGGGGGAGCGGAGGAGGTCGTTTTGCACTGGAAGTCATGAAGAACTCACGCAAAAGTTCTACAAGCATCCAGCTTGCTTGGCCAATGCAGACAGCGCTACTGCACCCCTTCCCTAAGGTGCTGTCATCTCCGCGTCGCCTGTGTCGAGAGCCTTACACTTGGACTGTCACAGCATTGCACATGGATTCGCACATGCAGCAGCATGTGGTTTCGAGAATAATTTCTCTGATTCTGAAAAGCTACAAAGGTTGGCGTCAATCAAAGAATAGGGGAGAAAAATTTGTATTGGTAGAAAATGAGCTTACACCACGCTCAGTCTCTGGGCCCATCAGAGCTGCAATATTGTACTCAACACTATGCTGACACCGCATTCCTGATTTTGCGGGCATATAAAGGCACTCGCTCCTTGTACTGCAGACGACTGATACGACAGAATAATAACAATGAAATTTCCATACAGATCTACGCGCACTGCTGAAGTACCGACGCACAAAGAAATTCTGTCCACCTCGCGTTTTCCCTAAAGTGTTAGCAGACTTAGCACCCTTCTCCGCAGCGTGAAACTTGTGGCTGTGCAAAATCACCTACTCTTCACATCCCCTTGCAACCCATCCAATTCTTCAGCAGGTAAAATAGTACTTTGTTTATGCGTGCGGCCAAAACAACGCCTACGGACAGCAGGTACCATAATAAGTCTGTTATAGTGTTGTTTATCAATACCAATCCTGATCATCTTTCAGCGCATTTCAGTGCCGGTGCTTACAGCACATGCGCTGCAGTCCAGTGTTGAAGTGGTCCGGACGGTTTGGTGCATATCCGTCGGCCAGATACTGCGTTGGGGTGGATTCTTATTGCGCATGCTTTGGGACCAGCGCTCTCCTCTTCTTTTTTCTGGTTTTCCCAGCTTTCGTATCAGTTTTGGTTCCGGGCTCCCTGGCGCTCTCCTTCTTCCTGTTGACGATGTCCTGTGCGCCGCCAGCAATGGCCGAACTCTCTATCTGCCGTTGCTGTTGCTCCTTTTCCGTCTGCTTCTTCTTCTTCTCAAGTGCACCGACAGAACTGGCAGAACTTCCCGAATTCTCCAGCTGCTGTTGCTGCTGCTCCTTTCCCGTCAGCTGTTTCTGTTTCTCGGATGCGCTGGCAGAACTGGCAGAACTTCCTGAACTCTCCAACTGCCGTTGCTGCTGCCCCGTTTCCGTCGGCTGTTTCTGCTTTTCAGGAGCACCGCCAGAACTGCTCCAAATCTCCAGCTGCTGTTGCTGCTGCCCCTTATCCGTCTGCTCCTTCTGCTTGTCAGAACCTCTGTCTTCCGGAACCACCACAGCAGGGGTCGCTTCGGCATTGGACGGTGATGAAGATGTCTGTTAAAAAATTGGAGTGTTTTACTAGTACTTACTCAGCGCCTGTTTATTTTGTAATTGAATTGTTTGTCCTTTGTTTTCAACAAACCTCGATCTACGACCCAAGAAATCAATTTCAGCCCGCTCTTTAAGATGTCAGCGGGGACTCAGTTGGGCAGAGTATGGGGCGTTCTGTCACATTTTCGCCGATGAATTCATCTAGCGGCGAATAATAGCAAAATACGGTGGAAACTAATCGGATTTCAAGCTCAGGTAAAATGGCGTCTGCATTCACACAATGCAAGTGGAGAACACGCCTTGAGAAATGCACAGACAAATTTCGTTACCAAACAAGGCAAACTCTTACATCCTGCCATACTAAATAAAGGTTCCATGAGAACCGTGAAGCGTCTAAAAGCTGCAGCTGACGTCACTTCTGAAGGATGATTTCTCTGATACGTTCACACGTTAAAATTTTTCATGACTGAACCGTTCTTCTAATGTCTTCTTTGATTACTAAAGTCTAAAAAAGGGTAGAGAGTAAGTCATTTGAAACTTTCTCGCACTTAGCCATCTGTACGTAAAGTATACTCATCCAACGAATGCAAACGCATCCTAGATATGGCTGAGACAAGTTGCTTCAACTGCAGGAAAATTGCGGGCTCTAAGTGCGTTCAGTAAATTTGGGGTAAAGCCGCACTCTGTACATGGCATTACCAATACAGCAGGTGTTGGCCTCAACATTGAAAGAGTGCCTACCCTGTCGCCTCATGCAGACCACGTGGTCACAAGGTCAAATAAAAATAATAATGAGGAGAATAAAAACTGCGTAGTACTGAAACATTGAACACATAAAAAACAATAAACAATTTCAAGTCACTAAATATATTCAGCAATGCTACCATCGAGGAGTGCTCTCAACGCTACTGTTTCATGAGTTAACGCTTGATATCCATGTTCGGCAGCATCGAAAGGATTGAAAAACAATTTCTTGAATTTTTTAAATGCGACTCTCGGTCAGACAAGTCTTAAACCATCCAATAGGGCTTTTGTACAAGTTCACTTCGGCTTGTGCCATACCCGCGGTGAACCCTAAATCACAGTGTCAGCATAAAAGCCAGAAATCAAAACGGTACCTGCATCATGCTGCTGACTGCTGCGCAAGAGAAGAACAGTATAGAGGCCGTCTTGACGCTGAACATGACCCGGAACAGGTTCATGCCCATGGCCGAGTTTTCGTAGACGGCACAGGCGCCATATCCACCGCTGCACGTTCCCTCCCACAGGATGCAGCTGCGGTCGATTAAGTGGCCGAATACAATTGGCCCCGGGATCGTCCCTGTTACGAACGAAGAGTAAGGAACACTTCTTAGATGGTCCTACTGCCCTTTAAATCTGTAGTGGGCTTTATCTCATGTCTCTGGTCGGCTTTGTAAATCATCGAAAGCACGCTTTCTGATGTTACTCTTGAAGCTCGAGCACCGGGTACGCAGCTCTATGTATTATACGCGAGCAAGCGTCTGTCCTGTGAATATTGAATGTCCATTTAAAAATTCAAAAAGTGCTTTGAGATAACCCAACGTATGACGCAGCGCAATGAGTTAAGAGTCACCACCTCTGCGCATTGCTGTCTGTCCTCAGCATCGTATCAACTACACATACCAAGCAGCCTGATGGCCACGTAGTTGACGCCGATGCCAGTCGATTTGATGTCCTCGTCCATACAGCGTAACAGCGCCGTGAGCGCGGGCACGATCAGCAGGAAGGTGAAGAAGAGAGCTATGAACATGGCGCCCGCGTAGACAAATATGAGGGAGCAGTCGGACATGCACGGGTCCCGCTTGGCCATGTAGTAGAAAAGGGTGTCGTTCTCGAGCGGCATGTTCAGAGTAGGCCCGTTCACGCACGTGCACTGCGTGTACAGCTGAGTGCAAACAACGCGCGCACCAAGATTAGCCGATGTGAGGTTTGCGCAAAACTTGCAAGTCGCTTCAAAATGAAAACCGTCCTTGCTTTTATACACCCGTGCACTGAGACCTCCAAAAAATAGATTACCTTAGCTGTTCCTAGTGGCAAATTCCGAATCCAAATTAAAATGCGTTTTTAGACCGATTGCGTTCAGAGCCAAAAAGGACAGCCTCATCCTGAAGCAACATGGGGATTCGACTGGGCAGCTCATAAGCATCCGCATTTATAAAGCCTGCGTCTGCTCTCATCCAGAGAAGCTGGCCGCATGTCATACGCATAATACGAACACGAAAAATAGTTAAACCTACTCTTAACACGAAGTAAATTAGGCTTCAGTGCAAAGCAAGAGCGCAGCCTCAGACTCCTGTTGTTAGTTTTCTGAACCATTGACCCTTCTCACGATGAAATCCGTTTTTCTTGGTTAAGCCTGTATATTGCCGCGAAACTTTCAAAACAGTGTTTGTTGTTTTTTAACAGCCGCCGGCATACAGGCTTATCACTCTGATTCTGGACCGCGTATCAGTTTCGTAATCTTTGTTTGTTAAAGCTCGATGTCGCGAGTCACACCTTTATCAGTTTTGTTGTAGCGCAAGATGCACCGAGATCTGTCTCGAAGGTTCCGGCCACTCGGGTGTCTTTCCACAATGTTCCAGCCCGTGGTAGTAGCTGTTTGCGACGTTATCTAGATTGTTCTGTGCAGCCTTTAAATTGAGCGTTGACGAGTGTGACGACCATTCTTTGTTCGACGATCGACGAGCACGTTTGTTTCTATCGCCGCCGCCGAGTTGCTTAGTTCTTTTGCGGGCGCAAGTCAGCCCAAATAAAGAGTTTCTTTAGTGCAATCATCGACCCCTTCGTTTGTGTCGTCGACCTCGTCACCACTACGTGACAATATTCATTATTTCTGCTTTCTTCACGTAGAGAACATGTTATTCTGTTCTCTTTTTACGGCGCGTAATCTGTGAATTAATCCGTACTTTTTTAAGCAGATTGACTAACGAACTCTGCGCTGGCAAGCTATCTTTTTCAGTGGTGTCGCTTCTTCGCAGTGCAACGTGGTAGAGACGTTTTCACCGTACCAAGAGCTGAAAGAGGGAGCGAAATTCTTCAGGATCAATTAACTACGAGTTTTATTGACGCAACCATAACCATACGGTGAACCATAGAAACGAAAAGATGCGGTTTTCCTCATCAATAAAAATCTTTCCGAATGACCACACACAGCCGCTCACTTTTTGCCGCATTATGTAACAATCAACAATATCTATAGTCGATTCCAATGTAAGTTAGAAAGCCCATTCTTCGCATCTAGCAAGAATTGCTGATACGAAAAGACCAGAACATTTCGGAACGACTTCAGCTTCCTACGGCCAGCATTGTAATTCATGCAGACAACCATCAGGTGACATACTTCCTCAGACGCGTCTGTGCCCCCGAATTCTGCAGAACATGCAGCCTCTTGCGTCTCACATACACCATCTAACACGATTTCAGTGGGTCTCGTGTAACCTGCTCAGTTCACAACGCTGTCCAGATATTTCAACAGAAATGGCGACCCAACTCTCATCATTACATTGGTTTTGCAGTCCGGATAATGCTATACCCTCCTTTTAACAAGAAAGGAGCATCTCGGTGCCGCACACAGTGTGTGGAGGATCTTTCTTTCGAAAATATACGGGTCGCGTATGACCTCCCTTCTGCCGTCACTTGGCATTGGCATCAAATTCTACAATTGTATCCCAACCGAGGGTTCCCTGTCTTCACCGCTCAAAATACCGAGGCAGCTATATATTTAATATTGGTGATGATTTTGTCTGGTGATCAAGCTAATGAGAATTTGGCAACTGGCAGCCATGGTCCACCCAGTCGAACACCGTACAATATACTCTTCCGGCGGAGGGACCTCTCGCTCCCCCATCGAAATTATTTTATCGGTCACCATTTTAGAAAACTGCTCTTGATCACCCGTTCTTGGCTCGAGCAATGTCGTCGTTTGCCTAACCGACGGGCCTAACCCACTCACAGGTGGCACCTGCATTATTATTGTGAGCCTCAAACCAAACAAATTTGTGCATCCGTTATCTAACACATACTTATCGGAATATGGTGGTTATCTACGCTGTCTTAACCGGCCATTTCTTAAAACAATAAAATGTAATTTTTACCAAATCCTACGAATGTGCCTGCCCGTAATAAATTAAGGTCAAAAGGTATCGGATTCAAGTCCTATATCACCCCTCCACCCTGAAAAAGCTGACAGAGTTGGGAGCTCCATTCATCTTGGCCATGTCACGCGGATTCGTGGCGTCACAAAACAAACCACCAAATCGCGGCCCGACTCATCACCTGCCAACTACCACCAGCTGCAGGCATGTTCGTAATTATTCTCACAACAACGACAATGCTGACGCCGGATTTGCTGCAAAACATAGCTTTTAAAAACGTTGCTTTAGCAAACAAAGAATGGAAAAAGATCTTCAGCGAATACAATCCTAGGCGAGGCAGGGCCGCTCACCTTGGTCTTCTCGTGTCGTTTCTCGTCTGCACAGCCGGCGATACAGGGTGAGTAGTAGGTGAAGTTGTCACTTCCGCAGACAGGGTCGTATCCGACGCCGGTGCAGTTGCAGTGCGAATTACACGAACGCTCCAAGTCGTGGAAGGTGAGCTGTTGGCTGCACGCACACACGAGCCATGGCTGTCGCTTAGTCTTCGCTCTCTTATTACGCGGAACTGCGCATGTACGTTAGATCATATAAGACTGGCGATTCAGTCCTTTTCGTCTGTATTTCGTGGGGAAGCCCGTTATACTAAGTGGCACGGGCCGAGGCTCTCTATTTTCCTTTCCTTTTCTGCCTCAACATAACATATGTATTTCGTGGGTACTACGACCTTGGGATTTCAATCTCTCTCCTAGTCGGTACGTACGTATAACAAGCCAAAAGACAACGGTGGTGCCACACGCCGCTCCAACAACCGCATCCACTCTGGACGTTCTACGGCCATAGAATAGTACACTAAAACATGGTCGCTCACCGGCTTATCGCAATTTACAGCACAATTCTTGATGCTGCTCGCCGACGTGCGACAAGCTCCTGTTTCAAGCATGGCGCACGCGGTTGCACCGGTGTCGCAGTAGGCCAGAGAGAATTTAGTTTTGACGGGTGCAGACAGGAGCCCAGGCAGAGAAAAGTAGCTCAGGAGATTTGACTCCCGTCTGCGGCTCCCCTTGTGTTTCCTGCTTCACGTATACATGTACACTGAGCGCTGAGTTGCCAGTTCCTTAACTGGTGCCTCTAATATCTCATACACACATATACAGTCAAATGCTACCGGTTTATCTTGCTACCGGTCGACAGGTATCACTTGACCTTGATATAAAGCCTTGCTGTAACGAATCCGCATGAAAGTGCCTACAAAAACCTACAAAGTTCATCCCTGTCCCCCCTGTCACTTCCAGTGAGAACCCGAGTTGGTGCTATTCCCATCTTAGTAACACATGGTATTGATACAACACACTACTCATCGACGAAAACATTGAGCATCCCTATCTCTTCCCCAGCTATCGCCTGCGTGAGCACTGCCCACGTTTTTTTCGCTCATAATGCGGACAGCGCCAACATCGACTTTAGGAAAGCAGGGCTTTTAAAAAAAGTCCAGTCGACAAACCAATAGTCAGGAACAACTGGTTATTGAAACGAAGACACAGTAGCCCTGTTCGCTATAAGGTAGCATCTAAGTTGGAAGAATATATTTTTCATGTGAGACGACAACACATAAAAAGCACGGCAGCAGGTGATGTAGGTATTTTCCGACTACTACATATACCGACCTTCACGTAGATGCTGTTACCTTCTGGGAAAATGCTGAGAACAACCCACCCAAAAGTAGTTTGCATGCTCTCAATTATCAATTATCAATTAGGCAGATTGCAGAGGACTGCTGCTATTAAAGCTTGGGTGTAGCAAAGGCGCAAATAAAGCGGGTTAATGGGCATCTGCTGAACACGACCAGTGACATGTGTTTCCTCATACGAGGAGTCACTGGCCACGATTTTCCGCTTTATTCGGGATGCTTGTCCTTGCCACTCTATTCCCTCTTTCCTTCTCTTTACCTGCTCGTACACGTATCTGATAATCTGAGCGTACGGCACGTTAAACTGGTAAAACGAATGAAACCAAACTCATGATCACTACATCAACAATGTCTTTATTTTCCATTCATTCTGCCATTGGTCACTATAAAAGAAAGATAACTCAGCAGGGATCAAAAACTGCGCATTCATTAGGAAACAGTGCATGTCTTGGCATATGAATGAGAACACACTTATCTAGCATAACATATCAGCGCAGAAAATTGGGATGGTAAACATTCACTTCATCACAAAATATACATCAGTATGCCGCGTTGCCTTTCAGGCTCCACAACGCTTTGAATCATCAACACTGCAGTAAGATATTCAACGGTTATCTTCAAATTTCTTTAAGCCAAATATATTTACCATGCGATTGAAATTAAATTAGATTTGGAATTATATATGCACGACACATTTTTCTAATAAAATTAACATAACGTAGATATGGCTAAGCTGACAGCGCACAAGGCGCTCAGTCTTAGGCGAACCGTATCCGTGTGCTTACGGGTAATTCGAGGTAGTCATGTTAGCGAGGGCGCTCTGGTTATTGGTGCATGAGCGCATGAAGACGAACAGCGAGAACCAGGGCACGAACGAGAGGATGACGCAGTAGCGCACGATAGTCGAAGATTTCACGTTAAGCTTCGTGATGACATAACCACCAAGCAGGGTACCACCGCATGCGCTCGGCACAGCCACAGCGCCTGCAGTACGAGAAAAGTGAAGGGCACTAGTGTCAGGTCTCCTGGCGGTGCGTAGCGCCAGAAATCCTCAGGCTTTAAAGTAGTAATATTTATACTAATAAATAACTCTACACACCCATAATACAATAGATCAGACTTTTTTTATGCTCTAAACTAAAAGGAAAAACAACATGCTTGTTTATGAATTCCAAGGCGTAAGAGAGCAAAGTACCATTGTGCCATATCATTATGCAATTGTTTCTCTAGGCAGTGGAAATTTCTGATTGAACTCTACTCCACTGCTGTTGCAATGATTCATACATGTTGGTTACTATAGTCTGTCGTCGTAGTTGCACATCCAAGTGCCTTCACTGTATCTATAGGCAATGATTTTTTTTAATATGGAGAAATGTGTTCCCTACCTACATGCGTGTTTCTCCTGGAATTTCGTTGATACTCATCCCGATAGCAAGACATAACTTCTGTATTCCAAGAAATTTGACACAGTTCATTTCATTATGTGCTTTTGAGTGCTCACTATTTTTTCTGTATGCCATCTTCACCATTGAGCCCTGCGTAACAAATACAGCAATACTAAGTAAATAACTTCGAGCAGGTTAGCAGTAACAAGTCAGAATTCCCAAATACCACATTGAAGGGTAATAAAGCAAGTATTTATTTGTTTCTCACTTTTATTTATTTATTTATTGATCTATTTATTTAATATTTATTTGTTTGTTTATTTACTTCAATTTATTTATTTAAGTGAATTCTCTTAATGTCTCAGTGTCGTACCACCAAGATCCACACTTCCGGATTTCGCCAATGTTTGTTGGTACGGTCATCCACACATCCTTACCCTGGCTGGTGCTACTTCGCAAGAGGCACAACCGAACACTAATTGGCCAACTTATTGCATGACATCACAATACCAGATCGTAGACTCGCATTGATAAGAGTTTCCAAACTGAGCCACACTTTTAACATAGATACCAAATCCACTGGGATATTTTGATTCCTAGACATACCTATTACTTCTAGGCCACGCCGCACGTTAGTACGGCCTGGTTCAATCAGGGTTTCAAATCTATTTAGGTGGTTTTTCGCGTAACAAGGTAGTTTACGACTGTAGGCTAAAGAATACGTACTAACTCAAATCGAAGCCGAAGGAGAGACCGAAGTGCTAGAACACGTGATTCGGATAGGGCCTAAACATAGAATGGGGCATCATTTTCACAGCAGCAGCTCACTGTTACTTATAACGATTCCTTGACGTATGAGCCGATTACCGCCACTGCGAGAGCTCAGAGGCTCTGTGTAACCCTATACGTCTAAGAAACACTTTGTAGTTTTTGCTGCAAAAAAGTAGCTTTAAGAAGGACCTATAAAACATTAACGCTGTTATATTGAATAACAAAATAATTGGCTGCTAACTTCTTAGACAGCCAGAAGCTATAAAAAAAGGAGGAAAATAAGAATTTAGCTGCGGAGCAAAATGCTGTCTCGTCTCTCTTGTCAGCTCCGAGTATGATCCTCGACGCTTTGCGTCTAAAACATTTATCCAGGAGACACTATTAGTCGGCAGTTTAGAAATATCACGTTGCACAAAAGGAAAGGCACTTAAACTGGTGTTTGAATAAGCACAATACAGTTTGAACAACGTTGTTTAAGGTTATACAGACTGCCAAGACCCTTTTCAAGCCGTAAGAGAGCAGGGAACATATATAGTTCGCTGAACTGAAGTGACATAGTCTTTTGTTGCGCTAGTTGGTAATCCAGTTGGACATCCTCAGTATCTCACAGAAAGACGCGGACAAGGAACGAACAAAGCGTTGTGTTCGTCTCCTTCCTTGTCCGCGTCTGTCTCCGCTACTCTTCACCTAAATTACTATCCCCATTATCCCCTCCTCCAACACGAGGCCAAACCAGGTTTTTTTATTGCAAAGTACATGTAGTTCATAAGAAAATATAGATTCTAAGCTATAGCGTTTTGATGGATTGCATGGTTACACTATTGCCTAAAACTTCCCCAGCGTCAATTTTGAATTTAAGCGACCTTGCATCGTCAGAAGATGTTTCTGAACAATACACTTATTACGTACCTAGGATGCCAGAAGCCTGTGAAGAGGATATGCCGAACATGGATATGAAGATCTTCGTCGCGAATCCAGTCAGCCCTGACGCCACCATGGCTGAAACGAGCGCCAGATTGAGTAAATATCTTCCGTGCTTGAACGCAAAACGGCGCAAAATGCATCGATATAATGTTCCTTCAGAGATCCTCTAGAAATATGCATCAAATTGGCGCAGGAAAAATTACACTTACAAATTATTGATGCCGTGAATCGTCTTGAGCAATCCTGCTCATTGGCATTTATTGTTTTCCGTAAATATGCGAAATGTCATTTGTGCTTGAGAGCACATTCTTGATTTTACAAGCAGATCCTTCTCGGCAGAAAAACAATATGCAGAAAATCAACCCATGAATCAGAGTGCTACAAAATAAGAAAGGCAAATTGCCCACTAGAATATGTGCAAATCATTCATTTCATAAAAGTCATACCTTGGTATACTTCTTCCCAACAGCCCATGGGCACGCTATGGGTATGCTATGTGATATCTTGCTGCAGTAATCACGAAGCCTAGCAAGTTAATAAATTCCTCTTTGATGCCAGCAGATCTCAATGAGGAAATTGGTATTATCATCGCTTCCGAGTTACTTTCAGTCGTCGCGCAATTGAATGCAAGCCCACATTTAATGACGAATAACATAAACCCTTGAAATCAAATTCGCTGGACTGTAGACGCTTCTGACGTCAAAGATGATCAGATGTCTTTTCCTCTATAGCCACATAAGCATTGCCATGACTTGACCATTAAGTAAATCCATGTTTGTATATTCAGATACAGGTCGTGATTTCTCAATGAGCTCCCACCTGTTGACCAATTCAGTTATATTTTCATTATTTTACCAGATACACGTTGTCATAAAGACAATTGTGCAAAAACCAGCTGAAGAGCACATGAATTCTCGCATCCGTTACAAACATAGGGCCACTTGAAAAGGAAAACAGGAAAAAAAAAAACACAAGCTGAACTTCACTCTTGTGTATCCTCCTCAAGGCCCTACTAGAAAATATATGTTAGCTTAGAAAATATATGCACCATGTAGCGCAAAAGATATAGACCTTTCTGTTTGCAGCAAAGGCATCCATGTGGTTTTGTGGGTTCCTCGACTCGGCCCAAAATCAGTTCAGTGCAAACAGTGCTATATGATGATTTCGGACGCATATTGCAAAAGCTAACCAGAACAAACTTAACAGCGCTCTTTAGTACTGTAGCCCGCTCTATGGAACCGAGGGGAATTCTACAAAGGCAAGACAAGTGTACACTTCCCACACGTTTGACCACGGCCTAGTCTACATAGGCAAAACATCTGCTTTCTACCTTGGACCCACCGAGGCCCATCATTCTGTGCTCTATGAATATTAGAACTTGAAAACAGAATCGTACGTGTCACACCTGGAACCGAATAAGGTCATCGTACCCAGCTAGTGTAAGGTACTAATAGGTCTATGAGGATAGCTATTCCTGTAAAGCGCACACTTAGCTTCCTTTTAGATCTAGCGGCGCGCTGTAGAGGCTACCTATATGAGCACTAAACGTCGTTCAAGGACGCTCCTGAGTGAATATCGCACATGGTTTGCTTAGTTCACCCCATATGTGGTTGAAATACTGCACGTAGTCTAGCGTGCACCTAAATTATGCCTGAGATTTTATACTCGAGGCGTGGCCACTTTAGACCATTTGAGCTACTGTCAGAAATAATGAGTTGTAAGCATTTGCAATACAAGAAAGAAATTTAAACTACTTTAATGCAGATACATTAGTCACAACTGGCTGTGAATGTTGCTGGTTAACTAATGAGCAGAATGCTTTTAAGCGTACTGTAAAATATACTGACTTGCCTAAGCTTATCTCGAACCGAACAGTACATCAATTATACTATTTTCAAGTCCGAAACACCTGATGCTCACGGAATTTATTGTGTGTGCTTATTGTGGGCAGTACAGTTAAGGAATTACGATGTGTTTCCTAAATGGAGCCTCAGTCTGCTTTCAGTTCAGTTCAGTCGTTCAGTCGTGTCCGACTCTTCGTGACCCTATGGACCATGTCACGCCACGCTTTCCGGTCTCTCACTATCTTCCTGCTTATCACTATCAGTCTGCTTAAGAGCCTTCAAAATGCCGGAACTGCCCCGCCGCGCCTAGGGCGCTCGACTGCTATGCCCAAGGATGGGGAACCGAATCCCGTACGCGGCGGCTACTTTTCGATGGAAACGAAAAGCAAGGCGCCCGTGTGCTGTACGATTTCAGTACACGTTAAAAACAGCGGGCGGTCAAAATTTCAGGAGCCCTCCGATACGGCATTCCTCATAGCATGTGTAGATTTAGGACGTTAAACCTCACAAACCAGATTTGAACCAAAAAGCCGAGAGGAGCCGAACCTGGATAGATGGGCGAATAATTAACCTCTCTAATACCGCTATAGAAGTTACGAGGGATGCACAGGGAAAACACCAGTCTGGGATTGTCTACGTATTTTCCACGGAGATTTCACGTAGATATCTCAGAGATGTCCCAGTCGAAGCTGCTCACGTGGCACCTACGGGAGCCCAGCGTCGATTCCTATAAACAATGAAGCCGTGTACAAGCGCCTAATACGAGAGCTGCAAAAAAGTAATGCCTCTCATCTACTCCTCGAAGATTGTTTACTCAGATTTCATGAAATTCAGAAGTATTGCCACTGCACAGCTCTTCACCTGTCTCATAGCCTAAAACTTATTATTGCTCAAATTGTACGGCTTTCCGCCACCATTCAGTAATAGCTTTCGGGATTTCTATGCGCTATCATTTATTTTCCCTTTATGGCGTAAACACAGGTGACAATGTCTTCTCTCAAATTATCCTGAAAACGACAAAAGTGGGGGACAAATTCGGCTGATCTGTACCTATACCTATTTCAGCCCTGGCTTGTCATCGTCTGGATTTCATCTTTCTCGCTTCGCGGGTCCAGATTTCAGAACTACAACAGCGTTCTTAGCGCCTTGAGGCCACACCTCAATCGAATAAAAAAGCTGGCACAAATAAACCAAGCCTGTTTTCGTTTACCAGAAAGTAAAAATTCAGAAGATTTCATGCTCCTACGACTCCTTCAGTGCTGAAAATAAGAAAGCCTACTCTCTTCCATTCGCGTGCTGTTCCTTGCGGCACGAGACTGCTGTGCAGTGGCAATTTGTGTCACTCACGCTGGATGGCACTTCGCTTCTAACGGGAAATTCATGGCCTTTTATTTTTTGTATGTTCACATGCGGAAGCGCTTTCGTTGCTCGCCATAACCAATTTTCAGGGTCAAGTGTCTCAAAATTTGGTTCACTCTTGATCACATTTTCTTACTATCGTTGTGGTCGTTTCCTTCAGTGCCTTCCGGAGACCTTACGCAAGAAAAGTGGAATTGCCAGTGCTTTCTCAGGCAGTCGCCATTGCATAGACTTTGTGCACTCATCTGAGGAGCGGAAAGATGGCGGTTCGATTCCTGATGATGAGAGTTTTTAATATTCTCTGTTTGTGTGCATAAATATTTAGCTGACACTACGATGGAGACACTCCCGGCTTACACCACTCATGAGCCAAGAAGGGTTTTCGCCTTAATATACGTCCTGGAGCTATATTGTTATAAAATTCTTGAACTTCTTAAATCCTTTATAATCAACCTTCCAGCGAACAAATGCGAGATTTGATGTTTGGCCCCATGGCCGTAATTACGCATTGGTAGTACAAATCGCAACTGCTCGCGAAATAGGACTATCCGTTATTATTTTGTGCGGACACAGACCGCATTTTGGAGCATGCTCGCATTCATGTTGGGTTGATGTTTAGCTACAGTGTTAAACGTTGCGTGCCAGTCCCAGGTGTAACTGACAAATGCGATAAGAATTAAGGTTCTACGACCGCTATTTTCTGAGCTACGTATGAGCTGCTTGGATGTCGACTTACTTTCGGCAGCTGCTGCCAGCGTCAGACAGACGAAAGTGGGATTCATGATTAGCCTCTTGACGTGGTTAACGAAACTTCGCTCTGGCGGAGAGCTTACAGCAGCGTTCGTCCCCGACCCCTGCACATCCTGTAGCACATCCTTCGGTTCCTCGGGAGCCTTCGAATCTTGCACATCGAACGTGCTCCGAGCCTGCTTCGATTTCTGCTTTTCCTTCTCCTTTTGGGCAACTTCTCTGGCTTTCTGCTTGGCAGCTGCACGAAACACGAGCACGGCATCGTATTATGCTCCACCTGGCAATCATATTTACTTATAGAAGCTCGCTGCTACAGAATCTGGAGGTGATGTTGGTGGTCGTCGTCATCAGAAGCATCAACCTGCCTCCGCTAGCTGCAGGACAAAGGACAAAGGACACACTCACAGCCCTCCGATTAACATTGCCGTGTGTTAGCTGCAATCACCTTGTCCCTGCAACGTTATTGCTATCTAACCATTCAACTAAATTTAGGCCGGTCTCCCTTTTCTCGAAATCTAGTAATTTACCAACAGGGACGATCGGTTATCTTTCGTTCGCTTTACGCATGCGCTGCCCATATACATTTCTCCCTTTCAAGCAGAGTAGCATCAAGTCCTATTTTTTACATGACCAGCTGTGCTTTCTTCTCGTCTCTGAAAGTTCCACCTGTACCCTTTTCGCACCGTAGTTCGCTGCGTTGTACACGACTGGTGTTGAGTTTTTTTAACTATAGATAATGAAGATAGCGTTTTCGCGAGTGGAAATTCTGCTCAGCTGCATTATCTTCGCTTTCTATGGTTTGACCGAAACTTTTTTTTCTGGCATAATTTTTCCAATTTATCAAACTTTAAATACGTGTGAGAAATGTCATTAATACGCCTGCAGAAATTCACTGCTCCTGAGTACGCCTTTTCCTATGGTTTAATGGTGTTTTAATTGCTGATATCATAGCAGATTTAGCAGCATCCTCGCTAATATGGTATTGTATTTAATAAATATATATCAACTGCATAATTCTCTCGCACGTAAAACTGTGTGCAGATATATCGATGCTAAACCCAAATCTCAGCATGTGCGGAGGCTCTCTTTCGTTTCAATTCGCTGTTTCAAATAGGAAAACTTTACTGTTTCTTCCGTTATCGAGAGTGGATGTAAACCTGAAATGCTTACGTACATAGCACGTTGTCAACAAACGAGCACTCTTCTGCTTTAACGTATAACTCGCACAGCAATCGCTTCGCAAGCGGCTTCCTACTTCTCCCTTTATCAGGCTGCACTTGCCGTAATAAGCATCTGTGAAATGTTGAAGTATTAAAAGCATACGTGACCACAAAAAGATGCCAACCTGACAACGATATAGGAGAAACAGCACGCGGACTGCTCCTCGAACTGTCTATACAACTGGCTGCTAAAATGGGAAGCGCTTGAGTTGACCCCGCAACACAGTGACGGACTTGATTTCATATTACTGATCGCGCTTCCAACGGTGGCCTGCTCGTCCACTAGCGTCAGGCGGTGTTCTAATCGAGAGCGTGTGCTACTTTGCTACTCTCCTTAGAGAGGGGGCAAAAACCTTATAGAGCGGAGAACTCGTCTGGTTAACTTTCTTTCATGGCCTGGTAGAAAATAAATCGGTGCTCGGATGAAGGCAAATATTTGCCCGGATAAAGAAGAATGTGTTCGCTCTCATTGTTGGACTGACGTCGCCTCAAGATCGTCGACAACGGGAGCTAAAACCAGAATAGCAGCTTGGGCGTGTTGGTATTTCCATCCTGAGGTAAAAGCGCAAAACCTTAACGGGAGCACAAGACGAGAAGACGACACAATGAGCGTTGTTTTTCAACCTCGTGTCGTCTTCTCGTCTTGTGCTCCCGTCCACGCTTTGCGCTGTCACCTCAATGGAACTAAAAGCATCTTTCATAGGCCAGAACGTTTTTTTTTAGGCCTCGGTGGCTGTCATCTTCATGTATTGCAATAGTGCTAAAGGCATGGCGCCCGCTGGACAAGGCAGTCACACAAAAAGAGACCAACATTTCTCCAAATCAACCCCCTGAATGTTACGTTACGATGCATAATATACCGCGCCAAGCAGTAATTATTCTTGGTAGACGTTACGCACCGGAAGAAAGGGGGAAAGAGGGAGATTCTTAGCGGCCTTTTCCTACCCGGCCTTGGCTGTATCCTTCTGACAAATGACATAACAGTCACTTTTAGTGTACAAGTACTAATAGGTGTCATGCACTAAACATGATAAAACGCTACTACAAATCTTGTGTGCAGCCTCTGAAAAGCTCTGAAAAAGAATCGTGGGAGAGGATTCGAACCCAAGACCTTCATGCGAGAGGCGAATACGATTCTTAGATGTATCTCTGCGCCTGACCGCCCCGCACGTTAAACTGTAAAACACTCGCGATGCGCATTGTGCGTCTTTGTCTCCATCAACTTCCATATCTGCGCAAAAGCATCCCTGCGTTCTACTAAGTTTAAATTTTTCTCACAAAAGAAACCTCATTTACAAATATGGCACCTCAAGCTAACGCCAAATCTTTGAAAAACATTTTATTGCTCAAGCTGGCGATAGCAGTGGAGGCAGAAGAAACACTTTTCAATGAAATCTCTGCCGTTACCTGGCGCCATGCTCTGTTGTTCGTACGCCGTTATTAGGTATATTACCTCGAGTGTAATACATGTTCCTCAGATTAATCAACTTTTCGTACTTTATAGAACGAGTACTTGGCGTTACGATTGCAGATTCCCAAAATAAGCAAGTCGTACATATCAGTGAGCTTCGTCTTGTACGCACTTGGCAACTCCCTGGGAAAACCGGCAACGGGAAAAGCTGCAAGGAACATGATGATCGAAGCCCCAAAGAAGCCCAGCCACCAGGCGCCCACCCAGTTCGTGCTCGAAGAGTCCATGCCCAGCCTGCATGGCGTTGTTGTTAAAGTGCAATATCATTGCAATAGCGAGTAGTTTGCACTATAGTCCTATACGGTGTAGTTCTTATAGTGCAGCTTGCGTCAGCCAAAAAGTATACATTAAAACGTTTGTACATCTTCTCTTGTCAAGGAACACAAAGACATCCACATGCATGTGCCTCTAAATAGGAATGGTTGCAACGCACAAAGGTATATAAAATATGAACCTTGAAACTTTTTCACACAGACCATGCGTAAGCAAAACACGAGTCAGGCCCTGCTTTTTGGGACAACATTTAACTGCGAGGCAATTGAGAGATATTGTAAGGCATACACTGTTGGTGGCAATGGTCTCAGCTTCGAATGCGTAAATAAAACTTTTTTACTTAAGTTTCTCTTGCACTTACACCAAGAAGCTGAAACAGGCCCTCAAATTTATTTATTTATTTATTCATTTAAAACAAACTAATAGCATCAGTTGAGGTTGTGGCAGGTTTGGGAAATTATATCACACAGAAGAAAGAAGCTTAACAAAGTGAAAACATCAAAAGAAATTGTAAGTACTATTGTGATCGGGGTTCCGGCCGAGGTTTCGCGAAGTCTCCAGCAGCTGCAGACAGGGGGGGGGGTTGTGAATTCAAATCCTTCCTCAAGTTGTCCTTGGCTCTACGAACATTTCTACGTGTACCTCGAGGCGCCAAGGTTGGCGTCCTTTGTCAGGCAGTACGCGCCGCCGGTAAGAGGGGGAGACAGTTTGCGAAAAAATATCCAGGAAAGGATTACCAGGCAACGCGTTCGCAGTCGCTCGCACCTATCTCGCGTTCAGCCTTTTAAGCGCCCGCCAGGCTTCAAAAACGGGCAGTTTGAACGCGAGACGGGTCAGAATCGCGAGCTATTGTCCCCAAAGCTTTGTCAAATTACAGCATCTACAGTCACTGTAGGATCGCGGCCGCCTAGGGCACGGCTGAAGCAGTAAATTTGTTAAGGTCCAATTGAACCAGAAAAAAAAAAAAACAAGTCTTGCCACAAAGCTGCTCTTGACAGTCAAGCAGTTTCAGGGTTCCGGACTACGACAGCCTTTGTGTGTGCGTGTGCGTGTGCGTGTGCGTGCGTGCGTGCGTGCGTGCGTGCGTGTGTGTGTGTGTGTGTGTGTGTGTGTGTGTGTGTGTGTGTG
>JAJIZL010020709.1:230608-246682 GCA_023969395.1 Amblyomma maculatum | reverse complement strand
AGTGTTTGTGTGTGTGTGTGTGTGTGTGTGTGTGTGTGTGTGTGTGTGTGTGTGTGTACGTGCGTGCGTGCGTGCGTGCGTGCTGTAGGCGGAGACCGCAGTGTAGGGGTCATCCTCTCCAGACAGGTTGACAGTAGAGGGGGAGCACCCCATGGTATTTGTGTGGCGGGCAGGTAGCGCGTTCGAGATGGAATGCACCCTCTTGCTTCAGCGATGAAAAAAATGCAGTATTAACTGACAGCATCAGGCTTCACTATAGAAAGAAATGGCGCTTGTTCTTTGACCTGCCATCTTAACCATGTCCACTTCATTAATTAGAGGCTAACTTTGCAGGATTTCACATTTAATATGCATTACAGAAAAAGGTGTTGATGGCCTCAGCCAACGTTTTCTGGGCAATGCTCTCTTTTTTGGCTCCCAGATGTTAATTCACTAGAAATATCGCATTTTGCCCTGTTTTTCTTGGCATGCTTGTTTTTTTTTCTCCGTGCTCTTTAGTTGCCTGCAATTCCACCTTATGATATGTTCTCACAAGAAGTGGCTGTCTACATCTTTTATTGATTACATGAATCAAAATCTTAGCTAGCTTGTTCACTTTGAACAGACATTCCGCTTAGTTTCTTGTTTTTTCTCCCGATGAGGACTAGAAATTCTTGGAAAAACTTTTGTATATTTTCTTTTGGAAAACAATATTTGCTAAAACGCAGCCTGGAACTTCTCAAAGTTGCTTTTCCGCTTGCCATTTGCTGTATTTTGGGTCTTTCGTGGCTGAGACTGCTAACGCAGTCCAGGAAAGCAGCAGGAGTTAGAGGGCCAAGTTTGATTAGTGACTGGAACGACCAGACTGAACCGACTCCAGGTCTCTTCGGGGAGCGGCGTTGGCTGCCCCACTGCGGGACCTCTTCGGGTGGCTGACGAACTGTTATGACCGGGATTCCGGCCGAGGTTCGCGCAGTCTCCAGCAGCTGAAGACAGAAACGGGTCTAGCGGACGCCGGCGAGCGACCGCTGCCAAAGGCATCAAAGCGGCGGCGCCGGAGGGGGAGTGACCCTTCGTCTACTGCTGCGACGGCCAACCCTCCCCGCCTCCCCCCCTTCAGAACGGAGACGGGCTACTTTTCGGGCCTTAATCCCCCTTGGCGTCCACGGCGGCGACAGCAGTGAACCTGTATTTGTGTTGAATGAACCTAAGGCGCATCACCGAGCGGCCTTGATCCCGCTCACCGAATTTTCGAAGCAGGCGGGTGACCTTCTTGGAATTACGCGGGGGAAATGACCGCCGCCAGAGGGCGACTTCGCGGGCTGTTTCGCCTTGGTGCAGGATCTCCATCACCAGCACAACATCGTCATCGACAGCAGAGAAGTTCGCCCTTGAAACCGAAAAATGTGAGAGGAAGTTCGAGCACCACCCACGAAAGTGGGCGGCACACTGAGTGATCTCTTGTAACCCCCTGATTGGACTACATCGATTGAATTTTGTTTTCCCAGCTAGGGAAGTGGGGACAACCGACCGTATTTAAGCGATGGAAATTGTCTTCACAGAAAGCTCCGTTTTTCTTCCTCCGTGCTGTAAATATCCCATCATGTAAAAAGTGTATAAAACGTTCTTCCTCGCCTCTCCTCCCTGGCTGCTCCTGGTCCTTCGTCTGTGTTCCCCATAGTCTCAGTGTGGTGAAGCCTAGGCACCCGAAGCCCGTTCACATCAATACCCAACATTAACAAAAACATCGAAGAGTTACTTGAAACTAGCCAACTAACAAAAAGACAAAATAAAAAGCATTCATAATCATCAGCCTGAGCAACATGCAGACTAATGATCCAATGCGATTTAACCTTAGGAGCCATAAACAACACTGCATTACTTAGATAAATGAACGCCTAGTAGTGCTAACGTCATCAGGCACGCAATTACAGTCTCAACCGCTGAGCAAAACTGAAAACCTAAAAAATACCTAATGCAATATCTAAAAAAATACCTATCTTAGTATAAGTTCGGCGGGAATATTTATCAAAATATTTTTCGCCCGTATGCAAAAAAACATCGCGCTTAATTATGAAAGCTTCGCTTATAACTTGCCACTGTTTTGCTTCTCCATGCCATACGAGCCAAAAGATGCGTGGCAAACATTTTTTTCCGTTTCTAAGGCTCTTTCCGCCTAATTACTAAGATAGTTCGGAATGGCTCCTCGTTACATTTTCCCTCGCCAGCATTTATAGCTTCTGGTTGTTGCACTAATTAATATAAAATAGTGATTGATATAGGACCACTTTCAAACCTCCTTTCATGAAAGTAGAATGCGTCCAAAAGCCTATTGTCGAAGCTGACAAATAACTTGCTGCCCGGCTTACAACTTGAAGCGTAAACACAATACAGCGGTCAAGAGTGTGCAAAATACGATGACCAGCCTGCTGCAAAAGGTTTCAGCTTAGACGAGTAATGCAGAAATATAACGCGCTGAGAATGGCGAGTTTAGGAGCCTTTTGAAACATTATCTGTGTATAGGCTGGGCAATTATTTGCGTATTGCAGACGCGGATTCTCTCAGCGCCAGTGGATAAGAATATAGCGGTAAAATGTAGCTGAACTCACTGTGAGGCATCGACGGTAATGTCCGTGTATTTTGATAGAAAATAGCCACCCAGGAGGAAGCCCATAGCGGGTCCAAGGACAGACGTGGCATAGAAAATAGCTGCAAAATAGTTGATAGCACACTTATGTTAGTCTCTACGTGAGTCATGCCTGTTACCTACCCATGTAGATGGATGCGCTGCTGGTCGGTACGTTCTGGTCCAGAAATGCCACCCCGAGAGTGAAGAAGGGTGACGAGCCAACACCGTGCAACGCATGGCCTATCTGCATCAGGAGGAAACGTCAGTCAAATTTTCATGTCGGCCTACTGGTCGCGTTTCAATAGAATTAAAATTTCAGATGCGAGTGCGAGCTCTCCGATGTCAAGGAACCCAGGCTGGCAGAAATATTCTCGAACCAATCCATCCCATCAATCATTTTATGGTGTACATCCTAGAGCAGGAGCAGTTCAGTTATATCGCACACCAAATACCAAGGTATATTTTAGAAACGTCACGTAATTTATTCCTGCCGTAAACATGACGTGCGGAGCATTTTTCTGCCGCTTACATTGGTTACTCTAATATCGAAATGTCCTTCGCGGATGGTTAAAGTCACCTCATTTCCAATGCTTGCATAATTGCTCACTTAGTAATGAGCCTAGTTTTTAGGCCACTGTTTGTTTACTGTGTGTGTGATCGGGCAGTTGGAGTATTCTTTTGAAAAATACGTCTGCTGCTTGGTTTTACAAGGACTGGGTTAAATTACGACAAAACGTTAAAGTTGACAACATTTTGCGCCTAAATATTTTTGCAGACTTTTAACCCTGTTCTTGTAAATCCAAACCGCGCACGTTTTTTTGGTTAACTGGTCGTGATGTGGCGCCACCTATCCAAAGCCTGTCATTCTTGTTCACACCGGAATCAAGAAAGAAGACTGAAATCCAGGAGAATGAGGAGACCAGAAAATAACCTTTGGTCAAAATGAAAACGGAATCGAAAGTCAGAGGGATCAAGCAGTAATCAGAATTAAAGATGCATCGTGTCTTCAAATGTTATACGCTAATAGTACATGCGCTGGAATGTACGTACATGTTTGCCGATTGTGTTGTTGTAACCGCCCTTTAGGAAGCAGTGTGAGGTCAATAACTGGCTGTACAAACGTTCTATGTGCGCACAGATGTAGAGTAGGCTGACAGCGCTTGACCGTCACTTGAAGAGCAGATGGCAATAGATCGAGAAATGTTTCTCAAGTGACGGTTATCTCTCAATCCAGGCCACTGTGACGCAACGTCCGCAGCTAACAGCCACCACGACTCGTTAAATGAACAAGTTCACAAATAACAGATCGCTTGCAAAGATTTCCTAATTTGTTATATGCACAAAAATTAATTCGCCACAGTAGGGACCAGGAACAAGATGAAATGAACATTGTAAGTACAGGTTCATCAAGGTGACCATAAACGGACAATCTGCTGGCGGAGATTAATATACATTTTGATAGATCTTACCACTTGGTGGCAGCCTCGAAGGACGACTTCACGGTTTAACCAGGAATTTATATTTTAAATTAAGCAGGAAACTCAGGTTTTAGCAGATGGGGTGGCGGAGACATGCTATATCTTTTGGTTGCTACAAACATTTCACTGTTTGGGGCGTCTGTAGTGACTATGCTAAGATTTATAATTATGCCACAACGTCATAAAGACAGGCAATTGTGTTCATAGCAACCAAATTCAGCCTAACTTTTTATCTTCATAAATTGCAGCTACCTTTATTCTTTATTCTTGCCTGATTCGTTTTTAAAATGCGTTCAATACTAAAACCACAATACTAAAGACGCCGCGACACTTGAAGCGGTGCTACCATTAGCAGAGCTGCAAAAATGGTTGTTATCTATGATGCATGTAACCGAGTTTATTTTGTTTATTTAGTCATTTCATTTATTTCAAGCTAGTTTGGTGCACTCGATTATAGATTTAAGAAATTCTGTGTATCTTAGTTAATGACACGTTCTGCACGCGACTTAAGCGGCATGGAAGTTCATGTATTCATTGACTTGCATGGAGTTACGTACTAACTGCATGTCGTGTCCACGATGTCTGTTTTCAGACGTGGACTACCATTGTGAAAACGAGACTGCAATATCGGAAAATTACTTTTTGAACAGTTCTGCTGTGTTTCTCAGCTCAACAGCAGTGCAACCGCTAATTTGGTAATAAAGCTTTCTTATAAAGCAAGAAAAAAAATATGGAAAAGTCCGTAGACTTCGTTTAAGTGCGCCAAATGTGTCCTGGTCAATTGGTTAGTGCGTTCCTTACCATGAAGAAGTATTTGAATGCGTTGGAGTTGGTGGTCCTGCCAGTGAGGGAGCACTTCCCGGGGCCTCGTTGGGGACAGACGTTGGCACTGTCGCTGTCCATCACCAGATGCGGTGGCGCGATGAAGTGGGGCGAGGCGAACACCATGGAACCGGCGGACATGACCAGGGCACCGATGCCTAGTATGACCGGCTTGTGGCCCACACCGCCGTGGTAGCTCACAGGTGTCACCATGATGCACGACGCCACGTTGAACATGCTCTGTATCACCTGCACGTGGTTCACCAGCATCCCTCCCGCCACTGGCCGAGACCATCCGACGGTATCCTAGAGCTACAGCTGCCCGACATAATTTGTACACATGTTCAATCAATTAACCCACATGCTCCCATGACAATATCTCCACAGCAGTTCGATAAATGCATCCCCAATTATCCTGAGAAATATTGCGCTATAATTCGTGAGGTCGCAAAAGAACAGCACGCGACAAAACACCATGTATAAAAGCAGCACACAGAATTCTGCGCAAGAATAAACAGCATGCCGTATAAAATAGCACTTGGAAGGAACAGCCCGCATCCAAACAGTGTACTGCAGTACGGCGTAGTGCTGCGGGAGCGGCGAGTCATCTTCGTTGACGACTGCATTAGCATCTACCATATTACATCTAGTGAAGATTTAATGACCCTCCAAACCTATCTTCAACTTATCCTCGATTGGTGGAACAGGGCCAACGACCGTTAATCTGTCAAAGCTCAGTCACCTTATTCAGCATCAGATATAATCATTTTGGCTAGATACGTCGTATTAAATATGTACTACCCTGTTACGCATCCCACACGTAACATGGTGATGCTCAGCTTCTGTTTGCATAATACAAATAAACTGCGCCAGTGTATCAAAACATGCGAGGACTGCATACCACTGCTTCTGGCATGCACATATATTGAGCAATGTTGCTTATCAGTCATTGCTGCCTCATAGGATTAATATCCTAACCGTCCACTTGGAAGTTTTGCTATTTAGTCGTTTTCTCATTGTGTGTGCAGCCAAGGCAAAATCTTCGGCTTTGTGGCACGGTTCTCGATTAGTTAGAAGCGCTTAGCGCCATAGGAAACGTAGCTCGCGGGTCAAAGAAGCGATACATCGTGATCTGTCGACAGACTATGGGCTCTACCTTCGATGTGACACTTCATCGTTTGCTCTTATCAGTGTCGTCTCATTTAGTTCCTCCTTCTGCTGATATTTTTGTTCAGCCCTGCCTGTGCTGTAAATATTACTTTTACGATTTATTGAATTAGTGCGCTTGATGAACTGAATCCCGATTATATACTATGCATTTGGAATTCTACACTACTAATTGTCCGGCTACACCTGCCTTTTGTAGGTCGTACCTCGGTGTAATCAGAGGCAAAGTTGTTCAGCAAAAATTTGCAGAAATAAATTCGTTAAGCCTGCTTCCTAGGGAAGGGTCCCTCGGTTGCTATGTTAGCTTCCTTCGTTGCAATGCTATTTTTTTTTTGCTTGTTTGTTTTTTCTTAGACACCATTGTTTGTTTGCCAACTGCACACAAATAGAAGCACCTAAGCTGATGTGAATGGACAACTTGGCACGCGCTGAAATCCCTGAAAAAACACGAGCCTGTATATGCGACTCTACGAGTACAGGAAAATATGATATGTCAATACCATGCGTTGGTGCGACGTCGTGAGGAAGGGGAACTGTGTCATCATACTCTGCCGGGCTTCTTCACAAACGCAGAAAAGGTTTTTTTTTTTTTTACACTTTGTATGCAATAAACTTCCAGTAGGTAAGTGTGACCTGAAAAAAAAAATAGTATCATCTTGCCACCATCGGGCGAAACACGTTTTCAGCGTGTAGGAATACGTGTGCTTTTAAGTTTTGGTCTCAAGGTGCAACAACAGAGCTGCTTGCTCTGCTAAAGTCAGTTTGAGGGAGCAGTGAATCTTACCCCAACTTCAATGCCGAGCAGCTGAAAGCGCTTCTCGATGGTGGGCGTCACTACAGAGACGAGCCCGTTAACGACGAAGCCCTGAGTCATGCCCAGGATACACAGGAAGAAGAGGTAGCACCGAGGAGTGCGGTAGCCCTGCAGAAACGAAGGGTAGAAGCCCAGGAGGCCACAGTGGACGTCGTGGTTGGTGGTCCGGTCCGTACCCGAGAACCCGCGCCGCGAGCCCTTCAAGAGCTGCGGTACTGAGATGCCGAACGAAGAGACCGAGAACTCCGAGGACCCCTTGTATTCACCGGGCCACATAGCGGGATAGAGCCCTTCGACGTTGAAACTGCATAGCGAGTTCCCTCAGTGCATCAGCACGCTCTAATGCTCCATGAGGTCCGAAAAGATTGAGCTCAAAAACGCATGCATTGCTCTTTCTCAGCGGTAGCTGCACTGAGACTTCCGCTGGCCATCTTTTCGTTCGCGTCGGTTGTTTCTTTCTATTGACCAAAACAGCAGCACACGAAACAAGTTGGAGAGCTTGGTCTTTCAACACCCGCGACTGCAAGCAGGAAGCACAGAGTTCCCGTGTCCACCACACATCGGGTAAGGCTGCAAGGTTACCGCCCCAGCCCCTACAGACCGCTTTTGTCTGGTCTGGTTCCCCAACATTTAAATTTATCCTGGGAAACCCTGTCCTAAACAAATACTGATCCGCTGCCGGTAAGTAGGCTACAAAAACGTGCAAAGCTATCGGCAGCGCAAAATAAACTTTTTTTATCCCCTTCAAACCAAACTGCTTTCTTCACGCTAACTAGGCTAGAGAACAACGTCGCTATGTAGCTAAGGACACACTTTCACGACATGCACTCACTCTTTTTCTGTACCCTCGCCGAGCGAGAAGCCTCCAAGAAACAGGAGGGCTATGCGGCTACGGGCAGGCTGGAGGCAGCGGCGAATAAAATTTACGCTGGCCGAGAGCTAGAAGAACGGGCCGAATGCAAAGATGGCGCTTGATCACTTCGTCGCGGGATGACGCGCGCACCACGCGCTCTTCAGACTTCTTCTTCCTTAGTTCTTTGTTTTCATCTACTTCGATGGTAAGACAGTAAAAATTATTACGTGTACATATATTCAATGCTCTTACGTCTCACAGTTGAAATAGTCATTTAGTCGTAGCTTCCTGTTTGTAGCATTCTGCACATTTTTCTAAAAGTCCCATACCAAAACATCAGAAATCAATTAGCATAGCTAAGCACGGAATGCTGTCATTAGCGCTATGTCCCATAGTTTAGCTGTGTTTGGTATGCGGAGTCACGACCTAATTATCGTTTGACTTTCACTGCCGTCGCCGAGCACTGCTATAGTAAGCGTCAACCAACTGGAATGAGCCCGGGTGCTCGAACGAGCTACCTGCTAACCCGAGAAAGCCTGTACAGCGTGTTCAGACACGTGAAGATGGTGCTATGACATGGATTTGTCTAAGACCAAGTTCTGGCGTTTGAGAGCGCATTCGCGGGTGACAGAGAAGGAAGAAATATATTTAATCTTGCTCTTGCTGGCGGCATCTGGCGGAATTCCTAGTCCGGTACTGCCGCTATCGCCGGGGTTTCACTCCGAGGGCGCGTTGGCCTTTGAGGCCCGTGGTAGACAGGGCAACCTCACTGTTGCAGTGGCCAATAGTGGCCGAAGTAGGGCACGCTCAACAGATTTCGAACAACAAACCACGATTATTTTTATTCAAGTACGTAGTGGTAATTGTACGGAATGTATCACATGACTAATTAAGGCAATATCAAGAATCAAGAAACAAGTACAGATGGTTTTCAATGAAAACGAAACCCAAGGTAACCTGAAGATACAATATTTGAAGGCGCCTTAGATGAACTTTTGTTTCTTTGGCCATGCCCTTCGAAAGGGGAGGGGGGGGGGGGGGAGTATTTAATACGGAGAAGCCGCAAGGTTGCCCGGAGGTTGGGATGGTAGGGAATAGAAAAGCGAGGGATTAGATTTATGGTGCAGAAAGGCTTAGGGAAGATGCGACAGAGCCTTCAACACTACATTTTAATTCCTCGTATTTGTTTTAATATTTGTCATTCAGATTGATTTTCGAGGACAGGAAGGCGCAGCATCTTTCTCACTTCTCGATGCATACCTGCCCTTCCAATTAACGGCATACAACTGGAGGTGTATTTCTCGTCAGTCTGAATCCCTGTTGCAATCTCTCCTCTAACTTGACTAGCAGATGAATGCTAAACGGGAAGCGTGGTTTGTACTGGTACAAATAGTATTCCAGAACTTTCTTTTTTTTTTTCAGCACGAATTCTATGCACAACAAATCCACACAGTAAAGATGAACAGCATTAATATGCTTACTTAACCATCTCTAACTGAATTATTACATCAACCTCAGCGCTGCAGAAGAAATGTCGCGACCCAATTTTGATACTGATTCAAGCGTGAATTTTTCAGCCGCGTTCTCTGCGCTGCGTCTCATTTCTGAGGTTCAGCGACGGCATTTCGGCCAAGTGAGTCCATTGCGCTATCGTGTAATATAAATGCCACCCACTTCAGTCTTTTGTGCAACTTTGTTAGAGGAGATGAAAAAGATGAAGCCGACAACATTCGAAAATTCGCATGAAGTACTTGCAGCCTGGCAGATACTCACCGCTCCTTTCTTTTCCTTAAATAATAACAAAATCCACATTAAAAAGGACGGAAAAGTCTTCACTCCATGGGATGGCCATCGATCTACTTAAAGAAAAATGGGAATCATAAGCTCCACCTTTAAGGCTGTGACACAACTGCGTTAAAGGGTCCCGTCTGCGGCTTCTCTTGGCGGTCCTCAATCGCGTGCATGCACATTGCTTCTGGTTCAATCAATAATCCTTAATTGCACCTGTTATACCTGTTTGCATTACCGATTACTGGTGAGCTACCATATTGCTTGAAGGACCCCTTACATAGATGTAAAGCCGTCATTTTACCGAGCCGTCCAACAATTCCTGCGCGGCCTAGATAGAAGTAGGGTGCCTGAGTATGGGTGTCGGTCGGATTATTCCCGCTTCACCTTCATGTTCTAAAGGGGGAGGCCAAATTGGCAGCTAATGCAAACAACGATGCCAGCTTATCTCGTAATGCTGCACAACCATCCAAGCGATCGATTTCCGCTGCATCATCTCAGTTCAGTTCAGTTCAGTCGTTCAGTCGTGTCCGACTCTTCGTGACCCTATGGACCATGTCACGCCACGCTTTCCGGTCTCTCACTATCTTCCTAACATCACATAACTTCATCTGCAGTGCCTCGAGGATGCCATCTAACCATCGCGTTCGCTGCCTACCCCTTCTCCGGCGACCCTCAACCTTTCCCAACATCGACTACCAATTGTTTGTCAAAAGATGCTCGTAAATATTTGCTCATATTTGCTTTACCGCCAATACACTACACGAACGAGTAGATAAATGCTAGGTGGAAGTGGGTAACGTCGATTAACGCTCGGTACCAGCTGACATCGGTATAATATACCACGAGATTGAAAGGATTTTACTTGTTCATGGTTGACTTTTGTAGCTATAAAAAAGAACCCGCTCTCACACTAGCAGTCGCGCTGTGCCAGATTGAATTATATTTGCCAAGCATCGTAGGATCTCAAGCATAGCCGACATATAACTGCATCTAAAACGGCTCAGCACAGCTGAAAGGGATATACCAAGACATAAAAAACGGTAGCTATAATAAACTGCTTCCCTAGACTTACAAACAGTTTGGCATAATGGTGTCCCACCACACCCAAAGTATAGAACACCGTCCGAAGACATTCAATGAATTCGAAGCACTCAACGGGGTCCCTATATTACAGCAAAATTATGAAAGAGTTCCTTAATTTCCCACATTCAACCATGGCGTAAAATCTTTACCCTAAGCGCAAAGTCCTGCTATGGTATGATGCTTCCGGCTATAAATATGAGACTTACCAAAAGAGAAGCCCTCGCAGCAAAATAACTATCGACTACAAGCACGTCACGCCGTCCTTTAATATCACCCGTCTCACCCACTTTGTTATCTGTCTTAGCCCCTCAATGAGTTCAGTACCAGTAGCTTCTCGCACATACTTCCAGGCTGATATTGCAACTGGCAAAATATTTGCTCGAAGCATACTCAGAGTGACGGAGTTCTCCCGCTTCGAAAAGTGTTTCAGAACGAAGCAAACTAACATGGATGAGAAGTGGGGGCCATCCATACGGACCATAAGAGTAATCGTCATCTTTATTTATTTTTTTTCGCTTTAGCTCGAAGGAACTCCTATTTGGTACGGACCTCGAGACCCTCAATCTCTTTTTATTATTCATATTTACTTTATCGATCAGAACTGAAGCTTTCGTTCCCTGCTGGACGTATGCACAAATACTTAGTCCGAGAACATGGTACAAGAGCGGAAATGATATCGCGCGTTACTTTGGAAGGGAGACGCATATCACTCCAGGGCACCTCGTCTTTCAGAATCGCCTGACAGCATGTCCAGTTTACATATCCTTTGGCGCTAGAAGGTTCGTTATGCCCTTATTTTTGTGGAGCTACAGACGCGTTTGCTCGTCTTTTCGTGTTCCTTCGTGAAATCTCATCATAACTGTACCCTTACTCTTCTGTCCTTTTATTCCTTTTCCTGAGTGAGGCTCAGGAAGAAAATGGTTTTCCCGCTCCTCATTTCCTTTTTCTTGAGATAATTTCCTCTTATTTTTATAGTTGTAGCCATATTTCTTCAAGGCGCGAAGTCACGGTTCGTCACGTCCCAAGCTCACTTTTAAAACTACCCGACAACATTAGGGAAGAGAGGTAGGTTGTCGAATTTATAAATGCAAAATATTTGGAAGCATGAGGAAAAAGCAAAGGACGCGCAGGCGTACACATAGAGCGGCTGCTAAGAGGAATTTCAGCGTGAATACAGTGGGTTTTCATTATGGGCCTCTTGTATGTTTTCATATCTCTGCAGACGCTGGGAGCTGCACTTCCCAGAATAATAGAGGGAGAAGAGATGGCGTGGTGACAATGTAAGTGCGTTGTTGTGAATTTCTTAGTTTTTCTTTCGAAGCGCCGACTAGGCCTGATTCCCTTCTATGCTTCGCAGGAGGAACTTATACTAGAACGTTGGAAAAGGCGCTTCGCTCTGTAGCTCAGGTTGCTTCCATGCCTTGAAATGCGCTCACACTCGAAATGCGGCTGTAGACATTTTTTCTGTGATGCGCTGGGAAGTAATATCAAAGCAGGCCTTTATGGCGCAAACACAATAATTTATGACGTGTTTCGCGGTGCACAACTTGGCTATAACAAGAAGTGTCTTCTCGACGACCATACTCGTATGTGTCGCGTCGTTGCACTATATAGCCATCCACAACCCGTACATTTATGAGTTAGAATGTGGATACTGACTGCAGCCTCCCTATCTCTTTATAGATGCAGTTATTCGTGGTTGTTGTTTTGTTTTTGTTGTTTGTTTGTTTTTTTTTTTTCGCTTTTTGTAAGCATGCCGGGTTGATGGCGTAGATGAGATGCATTGCGCGAAGTTGTTTTCTTCGCACAGTCTATATCCTCGCCGCGTGGAATATCCCCAATGGAAGCTCTTTCGCTCATAGAGCTCGTTAATGTGATGCTGGATGTAGTAGTGAACCAGTAGAATAAAATAAAAAGCAGTGTCCTTCAGCTCTATACTAGGTTATACAGGAGCACTGCTTTTGGTTTTCCTTGGCTGATAAAATTATAACAGCAATGAATTATTAGTTATCTGATAATTTATCTATAGATACTGTAAGTCTTAACAGGCTCTTACACGTCACAAGGCAAATAATCAAGATTGAAAAAACTGCAAATAACAAAGTTTTCAGATGTCATATTTTGAATATCATGCGTATGTATGGAGCTATTTTCGAGAATCAGGTGAGTCGGTTACTGACATTTTAGGAAACACTAATTACATTCATTATACACTTACCGCGATTTCAAATAGTTTCGAACTATTGCATAGTAATACAGGACAGCTATTGTCCTTCTAACTGGGAGACCCCACAAAATTGAGGCCAACACTACGGAGCATTGAAAGTGCGCTAAAGGCAAGCATTGCAGTGGGATGATGCCTGCTGTTCGAGGCCTGTGTGCAGATTTTTTGGAAAGAACGCAAGCACGGAGGTCATGGGTCCTCTCCCCTGTGCTAAACCACCTGTTCAAAAGGAAACATATCCTCCCGAACTCGGGTCATCAACTGAATATATGGGCTTGGAGCTCTAACACTTGTGCGACCCCAATTACCACGCTTAGAAAACGTAGACGACAACGAGCAACCCGCTCTATAGAAGAAGGAACCAAAATAAGCAGTGAAGCCAAGCATAAGGCTGTTTGCATCTAGATGGCCCCAAAATTACCCCTGATTGCAATGTGCTTGCATAAAAGCACGCTCGTTTCTTCGCTGTTCCTTGTATAGCGCCAAATGGCCGGTAATCAAGGCAAAATTGGAAGGGAAACGTGCGGCTGTTTGCAACTTCCACACCAACCTGGTAACGCACGAAGAAAGACAAGCAAAAAATAAAATGTAACCGCTGTCCTCGCAACATATAGCTCCTGTTTCAGAGAGTGAATCTACCGACCTCGACATCAGGCAAGTAGCCGGAAGAAAGGAAAATCGGCCCATATAAACGTGCGATGTGTTCGAGGAAGTGCAGCTGTTGCCTATAGGCTACTCACGCTGCTTTTCTGAGATGTAAAAATCAGTTGCTCGGGAAAAAGAGAACCATTTTATTTTACAACATCCTTTCATTACGGAGAAGATAGTGTACGTAAATGCAGCTATTAAGCGATGCAATTCGCTCACGGTTATGTGCCTAGTACTTGTAATACGGGCCACAGTTTGAATTACGTGAGAGACGAATTCTGAAAAAGCGAAACAGAAAGTTTCATTGCAGGAACGTGGGACTTAATTGGGGCAGTTTCTGTATACACATAATGAGGAACCGGAAGGTTGCATTCATTGCGTTGAATGGAACTCTCTTACAAGTGATGAAGATGAAGATTGGGTTTCGGCCAAAATCTGTGGTTGTTCGAAGAAGTTATTTTAAATTTTGGTGCGCAGAAACATGCATATAGCCAGGGTCGTATCCTGTTTGTATGTATCAAAATGTTTAGATTGGAGTTCATGTCCCCCCTTAATGGTAATACTGCATTTAACAGCTGATGGCCATGCGTTTACTAAAGAAGTTACTTCCATTATAGTTTTCTCATTGTAAATTCTATTTCACGAGACAACAGTTAAGCATGCATCATCGGGTAGTGTGACGTTTTATATCTATGTGGCAGATCTTGTATGCAATGCGCATTGAAAACTTCGAGCAGGATTTATACTCGGATGAAAATACAGATGATATGGATCTGTGCTACCATCACAAAAGCAGTCATATTCTAAAATTGTTCACTTTAGGAAAAGATAATGAACTTATGTACCTTGAACATCCATGAGGCACTTGCATCAGAAAAACTACAAAATATTAGCAAATTCTTTTTTGTACAACTGACTTGCAAATGTTTTTGTGTGATGCCGAATCTCGATTGGCCGTCGGCGCTTTTTTTCTTTTTTTTTTTTTTTTGCAGTAGCGGTCGCCAATAGAACGAAGCTCTTCCAATCGCGACTTGAAATCACGTGCAGTCGTTCCTATAAACTCGGGTTTTGTCTGGGGGTTTTACCGCCCAAAAGTCACTCAGGCTATAAAAAACGGGATAGTCGTGTGTTCCGGATAAGTTTGAGCACGTCGCTCAGAATACGAAACGCCTTGCCTTTCGCCTCCATCTAATGGTGGCCGCCAAGGCCGGAATCGATAATGGGTATCGCGGTTCTATAGTTGACCAACTTAACCACTGATCGAGAAATCGTGACAGTATCATCTTTGAATTTTGGTTGGAAGAGGGTTTGCTGATTTGGTGCACCACGATTCGAATGAGTATGACCCCGCCCTGTGGCATCTGTCAAATTACATTTCATGCAGGCGCTAGCAGATGCAGTTTAGAGAAAGCTCGTAATGAAATGAAAATGTAAGTGTTTGTATCACTTTTTACGTTCTTTGTGCGCGTAACGTACAAATTTATGGAATGACCAGGCATACGGAGATATTAAAAGCTCATTGAAATTCTACATTTACACTTCCCTGCAGGTGAATGCTATCATTGTCTGGGCTTTTTTTTTTTTCCAAGAGCTCGCAGAACGAACAGGATATTAAAAACATATTTTGTTTCCTATTCACTGAGGCGCTCTTGAGGCCTGCGACTGGCCCTAACGTCTTCGTTAGGAGAGTGGCATTCATTCCACTGTTGAAGAGAGCAAGTCTTATCCAGTTATATATGCCACTTCAGTGATTTTGGTTATTCAGATATTAAAACATCAATTCTCAACTTTAAGGACACATTTCGCAACTCAGCAATTGTAAGGAACCAATAGCTGTGCAGCCATTTTTGCATTCTTTTTGTAGGAATGCCAAAACGGGAGATACTGAGAGGAATGGGGAGAGAGACAGCAAAGTGAATGCTGAAGTCTTAAAGGGAGGGCAACTTACTTCACCTACTGAATGGACTTGAGCAAGGCTGCGATACGATGGCTATCCTGATAGACACAATACCTCACATGTTGTTGCAAGAAGTGATCAGTCAACTCTGCAAGCCGAAAAGTTCAATTTTATTTAAGATATCCCAGAATCTCCTTACCAAAATCTCTGCTTTTATACCAGACAGGTACCGCGTTTGTTAAGCAGAGTTCAATGCAACTTTAATGCTTTCAGGTTCCAGGCTGCCTATGCAGAATTCTTCGGAAGTGACTGGCTGAGCGTGTCATGCATGACTCAAGTCTTCACATTGGGGTCATAGCAAGCCTCATGATCCTGATTCAGTTAGCCTTATTATTACCTTCCAAAACAGGCTGCAGTCTATAAAACAACAACGTTCATCGATATCAAACCTTCGCTTGCTTTTTAGAGCGCAGTTCTTTGGCGTCCGTTCCTAGGTTTCGCGTCGGCCTCGTAACCAGCTCCGCCCCCCTTTCATCCCCCCAGCGCTAGCAGCGACCGACTGATACCGCTGGATGCCGCTGACGCCGCTAGAGAGTCAAGATAACGTGACTGAATAGAACACCGTCGCCGCCATGCAGAAAAAGGAGGGGAGGGTTCCCCCCCCCCCCCTGTTCCTGTGTGGCGGATAG
>JAJIZL010020709.1:137690-220608 GCA_023969395.1 Amblyomma maculatum | reverse complement strand
GGGGGGGTCCAAATATTTCGAATCCTTCTTTCAAGTTTTCCTTTCTCCAGAGGTTTGGCTACCTCCTTCGAGACCCTCTCTTTTCCAAAGTTCCAGACAGCCGTTTTGCTGTCACTAATAACTATGCTGGCGTAACATATGCGGCTAGTGATGTAAGCCTGCATTAGTTTCAGGAGGCTTCGTTCCTTAAGGCCTCGACCCTTAAGTGCGATTCTCCTGAATAGACACGTGACTTGCGTGGTGTACGCGTTCAGCTTCGTTACCGTTGTATCTTTGGGTCCGTCTGCTTGTAGAAACAGCCCTAGGGTCAACATAACAGTAGACAGTCAAACAGTGTCTAAAGCCGTATATGAGTAAATCATCTGGTGACATCATGACCGGATGTGACGTCTCACTGACGTCCGTTTCTGTTATTAGGCATGGTCAGATGACGTCACTATCATTAACTGTCTCTATTTATCATTATGGGCCACCAACTACCACTAGTTCACTGTACTACCAATAACTAGCTGTGGCGCTCCCCACGGCAAGCGAGCTGGCATGACGCTAGACAAGGAAAATTAAGATACCTTCCTCACGTGCCCGCGGCGTGGTTGTCAGGATGATTGACAGCTATAGTGGGGACAAGACGCCGGGCGCCGGGCGTGAGCATGAGGCATTAAAGGCTTTCGCATTAAAAAGCGGATAGAGGTACGCTTATCGCATCACTCAACGTAAGCAGAATGCTGTTTACAGCCAAAATATGTGGAGTGGGCGAAGGCTCCTTATCTGACCGGGAGCAAAGGAGCAAGTTTTCCTCTTTATCCCTGCTCTTTCTGAAATCTCATCAGCGAAAGCGAAGGACGCCGGCCCAATGAATGTGGCCGCGCGTTCGAATTCCGGCTAGCCTGTGCAAGTGTCTGGGCGTTCTTGCTCTGTCACTAAGTTGCGCTTTAAAGGATTTTGATCAGCACGGCGAGGCGCATCGCAAGAAATGTCTATTTAGCCATAGCCTCCTATATTATCCATACCTGGCCGTAGGCGCCGAGTTAAGACAACACCTGTGTCGGTCCACAGGCTGTGGAAGAAAGAATAGTACTTCATCGGCGCGCCCGCTCTGCGGCGAGATAGCTGCCACTCGTGCACGCCAGTAGTGGCTGCACGTTGTTTAGGGGGCTACACTTTTCTCCATTTCTGCTTGCATTTTTACGGGTAAAGGGCACACGCACTAAAATCGCGTGTCCTCTGTCAGCAATAAAGCCCTGCTACATTCAACTGCGTTTCATGGAATTAGTTGAAAGTAGCCGCTCGCTTACTCTCCGAATGAACTTAATAACACAGCGACATGCGTCGCCTGCGAACTGATGTAGACGTCACCGCTGAGGAGTTCAAGACAACGGTAGTAGGTTGCCTCTTCTGATAACAGTTCAGTAACTTACGTCGCAAAGAACAAACATTGCTTGCATAATCGTCAAATCAGATCAGGCTTCAAAGCCGCTCCAAAAAGAACCAGTCAGCTTTCCTATCCCAGACATAAGCATAATAACATAAAAGCAGTACGTCTACGGACCGGCTAAGGAAGCTGGGTGTGCAGAATACGCTAGCTGAAGTGATAAAGGGCAACCAAATCTCCAAATACGAAAGACTGGCAAAGACACGGACAGAAAGAAGCATACTGCTAATATCATGCATTATATATGAGAGCCAAGGGGACCAGGAGACGGATGTCCCGGTGGAAGTCAGGAAGCGACTAAAGATCTCCCCGCTGCCACGGAACACACATCCAGAGCATCAACAGGAAAGAAAGAAGAAAAGGGCAGAAATTCTGGAAAATATATATCAAGAAAGACAGGGCGTGGTAAATGTGGACGTGGCCGAGTATGAGGACAGACATGTTATGGTTGCAGTAGTTGCAGTAGTTGCAGATGATCAACAAAACCTAAGAATAAGCGGCTTAGTAACGACAAGCTTAACTTACATGGCAGAAGAGGTGGCAGATGGGACACTAAAGTGCCAAGAAAGCATCTGTAGGCGCTTACAAACAAGGCTTTTTCGAACCCAGCTACCCTTAGCCAATGGTAACCGGAAAAGTTCTCAGATAAATGCAAACTGTATCGAGATAGGGCGGATCTGGTACATATGATATGGATGTCTCTAGAAACCCAATATCAAATTCTGCCGCAAAGTAAAAGCCTACCGTAAGCAGAAATAAAGACGTAATAAAAAAAAATTCAAACGACAAAAACAGAATTCTAGGAGACTACTTTTGAGCTGACACCCTAAAACTCAGCCAGGTCTAATCCGACCGGTGGAATGCGCCACCGGATCCAAGAATTACAGCCTGCCGTCTAAGCAGATAGGTTGACTCCTATCATGTATCTGTTGGATATTGACGTTTTACCACCACCACCTAGGCTTGAGAGCACTGTACTATCGCTGCAGCCAATCATGCCTCGTATAAACCTGCAAGGAATTCTCGCGCTGTGCAGTAAACATTGTCGTCTTCATCATGTTTCAACCGCAACACACACTCGCGCCGGACAGTGCATCGTCGCCTTTGTGAATGAAGTTCCATCTGCGCAGCTCCTTCATTTAACCTAGCAAAATGCGCTATACACACATGTCATCTGGGCGTGTGTAGGCGACGTCCGGAAGCACAGTGTCGGTAGAATCCACCAATCGCCGTGCCAGAACTTGCAATTGTTTCGCATTTCCGAGCGTAAGATGACTTAATTGCCCTCCGGTTACCTTTACTAGTGTTTTTCGGAATAGGCCTCAAGCAAGTGCTGTTTATTGCATATTTAATTTTGCCCCGGTCATTTTCGGTTTAAGACGCTGAATTACGGCTATATTGTCATACACGCGCTTTGGTCACGTAAGTGATGAAGAAAACTGATGGCAGCACTGTTCATTTGCTTTCGTGGTGTTTTCTATTGGACAGGCTCTCAGTAAGCAATCGTGCGAATTAAACTGAACGAAGCTACGACAAGTATTGTAGTTTGTGTATGCCTAACATGCCCTCAGCGCGTCTATAAAGCCATAGCAGTCTTTCGGCCGTTCAAACCGAAACTTCATGAGAGAAATATTCAGTTATAAATTAGTTACTTGCGCGCAATCCACGTGGAGTCATGCTCGATAATGTGCGAAGCATTATTCTATAGACACATAGACAGAGTACACAATGCAAGTTTGGTATCTTTTCATTCCTTCTCATTGGAGAGGGTAGGGCAAAAAGCAATTTTACTTCAAGAGATTCAGAACACTGGAAATGCACTACAAGCCGCACGACGTGGATCAGACGAATACACTTTTGACAAAGACTGCACCTGACCACTAAGTAGACGACACGACCAAGCACACAAGAAAGGGACGGCAGGAAATTCGCCGTTACAGCTTGAGCGCCTTACGAAGCACTGCCGGCTGCCTTAAGCTTCTCCAAAAAGTAAGCATGATCTCTCTACTCCGTCGGGGGAAAAATTAGTACCAGATTATGGGCTCTGTGTTAAGCACCGTACAGCCAAATGCACCCAAAATAGTGCTAGCGCGCAGCATCGCTCGTGAGGTGAAGCAGTCTAATCACTTAATTAGGGCAGTAATTACTCATTAGTGATCAATCAAGCGCAGCCAAACGACTACGAAGGAAAGCTATACAGCTTTAGCAGGAGCTTCACATTGATAGCAAAATTTTATGCCGGCTTGGGATCTCTCTTTAAATCCTCCTTAAGCTCTTGTTTTATGCCTGCCCCTCCTGAGCCGTTCCTTGATACAGCCAGCAGTTTTTCTCGGTTGGGATCAGTTTGATTTTATTCAAGAGGTATTTAGAAAACAGTACAATCAGTCACAGCTCAACTCCTCCGGCATTTTTGTTTTTTTCGTGGAACTAGGAGAAGACCATGGCGCCTGATAGCGGGTCTAGCTGCTCCTTTCTGCATAGAAAAAAAGACGCTGTGGAATATGCGACAGGAAGCTAAATAAAGCACTCAAAATATGGATCGATACTAGGGGAGAACTTGAGCTCTCGCTTCAAGGCATGAAGCGACAGCGCAAATCTCTTATGTATTCCTCTCACCTTGACGCTCCTCGTTCGATTACATGCACTGGCTACTCACTTAATCACTACATCGGTAATTTCTTATTCTATGTTATCTCACACGTACACATTAGCATACAGTCGTAGATCTGGTTATGTAAACGACCGCCTGGCAAATATAAAGCCAAGGTTCAGACGAGCCGTAAATGAGACTGCGTTGCCTAAGTGCGGAGCGTCGGGCTTGTGATCTAAAGGTCCTTGGTTGGATTCCCATCTCATGGGAACTGCACTAGCTGGCAGCTGAAGACAACTCAGTCATGCCATGGGGTCTCTTAACGTCACACAAGAAAATGACCAATTTCATATCCATATTTATATTTCAAACATTCATATTGAGCAATTACCGAGGGTGCCACTGCACTCAATAAAAATTTCCACTGCTGATATAACCCCTGCACACGTGCACCCGTCAGCAGTGGTCATAATCCGTTTCAGGACTGAAATATGATTAAAGAAGTTTGATCAAATCCTTACTTTAACGTTTTCTAAAATGATAATGTCATGAGAAGTCCTAATAGATGAGTCAAATCCTCGTAGTCAGCACATGCACATCGTGCGACGTCAGCAGCCCAATTTGATATTAAAATTGTATCATGTGAGATCTTGAGAATAAACGGAAAATCGCGGTGCCTAAGTTTCGATTGAGTGATATTTGAAGTTCAAGATCGGTCAGTATTACGTATTTTGCGTGGGAAAAGGCTAAAGGCGACGTGGATGTCTGTTAAAGAGGCCTAATCCCCGCATTATACATAGAAACGTACAGCATGCAGGAACAAATCAAAGAAAATAATACAACAAACGGTAGTGCAGTACTGTATACTTAACAGGACGGTTAGACGGGAAAATACAAAAACAAAACCTAAATTACATTCACCTCGACCATGCCCAATAAAATCATGCAGAAATCAAAATTCTACCATCAGTGAAGCTGAAAAACGTAGTAAAATACAACCACCAAGAAATGATAGCAATACATTATATTTAGTAATAGAATGTAAGACAAACAATTGAATTAGATTAAAACACATTGAATCACATTGAATGTGAATAACAAACATTGTATTGCAGGCTCTCAGATGTAGCATAGATGCGTTGAAAAATGACTTATTTTGTACTTGAATAGGTAAACACCACCTTTATCGTGTGCACATTCAATTAATATATAGGGTATGTGTTGTATAATGCAGTTCTTTTACGATTTTCGCTTAATTGCTGTAATTGTTGCAAGGGCGGAAACTAATTAAATAAACCGCACGCAAGATAATTGGAGCATTTCAACTTAGGCAAAAATAACAAAATCAGTCATGTTTTGATTTGCCATACTTTGAGATCAAGATAGTGTTTGTAATATTTAAAAAAGGGGGATAATTTTATACCATATAGCACAATATATAGAATATATAATATAGCACAATTTATACAATTTTTCTGCACTACATATCTAAACCTCTCTTTTGTATATAGAAATGGGTATCTCTGTCTGTCTTATTCAATATATCCCACAATAGGTAAATAAAGAGGAGAATGAACAAAGAAAAAATATAATTGTCTTGTGAAATGAACTGTAGGTTATTTATGAGCTTAATCTAGTAGGCTACAGTGCTCTTATCCAACCCCTATTAATTTCATCAGCCCAGCCTGAGTGTCTGCCTAAACAAACTCAAAAGAACATCCACTTTCCCAATTTCTCAGTTGTTAAACTATGGTCTAAAATCCAGATTCCAGAATCTAGAAGCGATATGCCAGAAGCTTATTCCAAACACGTAACAACGCAAAAATTGTTCTTTTTTGCGTTACGTTCAGGCTTACTGTCGTTAAATAAATGTCAATTGTTTACTAAGCAAAGAATTACGTCTGTGCGCAGGTTAGCTGAGACTCATACTAGGCAAGAAGAGATTACAATGGTCAGCTTAGATGGTTACGCCGTGCCTAAAGGCATGTTCACAGTATTACTGCTCTACAAAATGAAAAATACGACATAAATGATATAAGCTTGGGGTTCGCGAAATTGTAATGGTCATATTGAAACTTTGTAATTAGTTGGAATTTTCTGTTTGGTAATGTTTAGGGGAAAAAAAGAGTGTTTATGGCAATAATATTGCGTAATATATTTTTTTCCTGTTTCGCTTGTTTGGAGTAAATCAACGTCGCCTTCCTCTGTTCTACGATATTTAACTTTCTTCCCTCATGGTGTCTTCGTTTCTATAAGGATTGGAGTCTAACCTAGATGCTGAAAAAGACAATGAATGAAATGTAATTGCTTCTATGGTTGTCTAACGGTGATGAGTTTTGTTTGAAAGTGCAAAAAAAAAGGTAACCTGCTTCATCTACGAACTAACTCTCTCTCTCTCTTTGCAGACAGGGGGACAGCACCTAATGTTGTAATGTTCTGAAAGGCATGAAACGACCTAGGTCTTTTATCAAGCTTTTCGAGAGCGATGTTCAAACCTTTAAAAGAGAATGAAGACAACGCACTGAAATGCTCCACGGCCGAAAAAGCCCAAGGCGGGCAGACAAAAGCAAAATGTTGGAGTGGTTAGGACCTGTGCCAGTGGACTTCGAAGTGCGCAACTCACTGATGCAAGTAGCGCATTAGACTGAAAAAGGACACGTAAGCACCAAACCTATGCTGGCCCTGTTTCCGAGCTGCTAAAGGCTGTAAAACCCTAAAGGTGCTGCAACTCTATACATCTATTGGAGAGACTTCTCTGCAACTTTTTCCGCTAACCTTTTTTTTTTTTTTTTTTGTGCATCCTGCACTCTAATGTCAGCCTGCTCAGGCAAGCACTTACAGATGTCACCGGATGCCCGAACTACGACGGAATAAAGGCTTTCCACGTAAAGCAGACTCACTCCATTAATTTTTCTGTTATAGAGTGCCAACTGTTTTGCATTAGCAAGTTTTTTAGGTATACGTGCCACCCTGTTTTTTTTCATCTGCTATATACTAGAAAAGGGCTGAATTCAGCGATGCTTCTTTATTTATGTTTTAAGTTTTATTCAAAACCATGCGTCTCTTATTTCATGATTTTTATCATTAAATTACGATGAGCTAAGTACTGTTAATCTTATCTCCGAGGCCTTATTACTACCTGCGGATCGAGTAGTACTCATACGCGTAGTACTGTGAATAGGAACTTCCTTTAACTTTCCTTTCAAAGACATTGATCTTCTTTTCTTGCAATTTCAAGTCGAAAGATCTTGTTTGTGTGCCTTCTTCCCCATCTGCCTTTGATCCGCAAACTTTCCCCTCCATATTAGTCAAAATGATTAGTGGCTACTAGTATATGCAAGAAATAGAGCATGTAAGAAGTAAAAGCAGTAAATCTACTTTGATGTTTAATCAGCGTTTTTTATGTTCATCGCTCACACGCAATTGCGCCAGCTCATGAATGAACAGGCCAAATTACGGTGAGTTCGCAGCTGTTTATATTATTGCAATGCAAATATTTACTGTACTCACAACTTATATACCCAATATGAGAAATCAGAAACAGCTTGCACAACTATGGAGTTAATGGTGATTTGAGCCAATCACAATGGCGCACTGTATAAACGTGTTTCTACTTGCCAATTACCCTTTGGCTTGTGGCTTCACCACTGGTACGGCAAAAGAATCAATGCGCAGATTCCGCACGTAGGAGACGTCAGCCGACATCATCAGCACTTCGCAGCAGGCGTCCGCAGAACATTGATCGTAAGGACTTTTTCTAGTAATTTAGCCAGTGGATGGAACGCTCCTCACACTTTTCAAACAGAGAACGAAAATTATCTTCCCTATTTCTGTAATAGTTAGAAAATTGTTCACTGCTGCAACCCTCATAAGATGATAGATTATTACTTTCGACGGTGCAGCAAAGAACTGGTGAGATGTATTATCGCTGTCAGTGCCCAACATTCTTTCTGCGCATGTGCATCAGTGGATACGTCAAAGACAACGTCACAAGCAGTATCCGGCTTTGCTGACTAGTCGGTCGCTAGAAAAGCGCGGGAGCACTAAAATCGTCGCATAGACAACTCCAAGAAAAGACCTGGACGACAAGAGTTTGCATTGACAATTTTTTTTTTTTTTATCAAATGCTTCAGGTGAAAAACGAATGCCGCCCCAAGTGTAGAATTCTCATGTGGTTTGAGATATTAGTATAGGGTGCCTCGTTTCTTTTTTAGTCTAAAAAAAGTCCGGAAAAATACTGACGGCTGATTCTTATTAAACATCTCGTTTGTCTTGCGACCACTCGAATACACACCGAACTTGTGGTGGCTTTATTAGTTTTGTAGTTGCCACTCTTCAGTCTCTGTGGATATTATGTTGGTTCTAAAGAGTCGGAAATAGTCGCACGTGTCCAAGTCGTCAATCAGATGTACAGGTGCGGAGATAAGTAAACGGAGTATGTCTTCCGTTCAAATTATGCCTTCAACACCGGAAATAAGTAGACAATATTTGTCCAGGTGAAAGGGCACTGACGTCTACCGCCTGTTCGCATATACCATTACTGCCAGTTTCAATGATGCTATGCTAAGCGTGAAAACATTTAGAAGGAAATGGCGTGATTCCCTTTACTTTCGTTCGCACCAATACGTATGCGCGTATGTCAAATCATTAGATGTAGGTGCGTAACCACGGTCCTTTATAATACTGATATAAGCTTTTTTTTTTTCATAAACGTGGTCGTCGCATCGTTTCATATCATATTGTATATTTACAGTTGACGAAAACAGTGTATATTTCGCCGGATGTATCACTTACCCATACTCTTTACAAAAATTCACCGCATTTGTTTTCTATGGCTGTTTTAATTACTCGGTTCAGAGCGCAGAAAAACTTCAAAAGCGAATTTTTTGGCACGCGTGGGAAGGTCTTATTATTCCCATCAACATGACTATAAGCGTATTGCCGCGTGCCTTTCAAGAATTTATTGGTTTTTTTTCGACAGCCGCCTCTCGCATGTGTTTCTACAATGTTCCAGGTTAAGCAAGTCACCGTGTGCGGCTCCATCTAGATGTTTCTTCGCCGCCTTTAATTTGAACGTTGGCGGGTGCAACGGTCATTTGTAGATCGACGACCGGCGAGCATGCTTGTCGCTATCGCCGTGCACATTGCTTAGTTCTTTTTCGGGCGCAAGTCAACCCAAATAAAGAGTTTATTGCAGTGAATTTCAAGCCTCCTCATTTATTGCCAACGGCATTGTCACCGCTACGTGACGATATCCTACAATATACAACAATCTTTTTAGCCATTAGATGATGTTCGTGAAGTTAGGGCTTCCTGGTACTCTAGATTCATTGAATTGCATGAAACTATTTATGTTAGGAAAGAACGTCTACCAAGAAAAAAAAATAAAAAGACTGAGTGTGTCAGAACATTCTCGGTTCCTTCATCAGGTGTAACTGCAGGCGATTTGCAGCTTGCCTATTGAAACCCTCGTTGAGTCAACCACCAGGTCGCCCATTTACGGACCATAAAAGTAAGAGAGGGGAATGATCTCTAGGGCGCGGTTAACATTCCCCTGTGTGCGCTGATTATGTCGCGACTTATGTAAGAGCTCATGCAACAGTTTGGTAGAAGTTAATCTTGTTTTCACATTTCCTTTTCCCTACCAGGCAGACCTCAATCGAATACTTTCCTTGTTTACTTTAACTTTAAAAATTTATATATAGTAGCTATAGCTTCAAAATATAAACATTCTTTCTCGTAACGTCAGCGCATGTTTTGAATTACGAAATGCAGTGCGGATGCAAATGATACCATATGCACAACGTTGGTACTAGTCTAGATTACCTCAAGCTACTGTTTTTTTCCTCGCCCCGTAAAAGCACGTGTACAGTAGTTGAAATGATATTTCACTGCTCTGACCTAGACACTGCTAAAAAGTTTCAGGCTAGCGAACAAAGCAAAAAGAATAAAAAACAAAGAACAAGACAGACCTCGCTACCTTCCTTGGGAGACCTCGTTCAATCAAGGCTCCCATGAGAAAACATTAAGCAAAAGAACAGCGCCAAATCAGGAATGCGTCCCTTCTTCATCACACGCGCATACTTTAATTCGCGTACAGGGTTGTAACTTGCTCATAAACTCGTTCACTCGCTAAATGGCTAATTTCATTCATTGAATATCATTATGGAACCGACTGGACTGGCATAGCATGCAACGGCAAATGCCGGGTTGGTGACCTCCCACTGTGGAAATGGAAGCCGGTAAATTTAAACACACCCGATTCTCTGCCAGATATAAAGTAAACAAGAAGAGAACAACCTGTGAGCTAACGTACTGGGCCAGCCTATCAGCTAAAAGGTTTCCCTGAGTTCATTCGTGAAGTGCATGTGTAAATCCAAACTATTACGTCACTCTTTAGGGCCAGTGAACAACCACTATGCGTAACGAGACGGCCACTTCAATCTCTCTCTTTTCGCAAGGACTGAATTTAGAGAATTGCGGAAATCACGAATATTGGGGCGCCTTAGCAGCGGCGGCGGCTTCGTATTTCCTTGTTAACATGCTCCTCCGGGTTTCGCATTTCTCAATGCAGCTGCCATGGTGGTGAAGGATTTTCGCCTTGATTTGCAATAAACACACCACGTGTGCATTTCTCACAGTTGCTCAAAATATACGCTCGAATCATTTTCCATGCATGCTCCAGCTATATTCTTGAATGTATTTGTATCCTAATGAAGCGCCTAGGTATTGAGCAGCTTTTCATAATTTGCTCTGAAATCCAGCTCCCTTGTCTACTCTTCTGTCAGACTCGACTAACGTCGTTGCTTCACGTGCACGTCATGTCAATTGCCTGATAGCAAGCTTGAGGAATGCCTTCGCCACAGAGACTGTGTCATCCCCTCCATCACGTTGTTCGTTCTAGAACTCATGTTCGCGAAACTCCGTGGCAAGATGGCGTCATTGATAGATAGGCAAATGACAAATTTCAAGCTGAACATCACGCAAGCTCTACTAGAAATGATGAGCGCTTGTGGTCAGTCCACAGTTTTACCTTCGTTAGATGTCGAGTGTCCGAATCCATGCTTGTTTCGCATAAACCGCCATAGACCAAATAGCCGTCAATGAAACGTAAGGCTGGGATATAGGAACTAAAAAAAAACAATTCATGTTTCGTTTCCATCTTCATGTTGCTACATGTCAACATAGCCTTCACATCTTAACGCTTTCATGTGCAAAGCGTCGCAGCTGTCTTTAAGAATCTTATGTATTTTTTCATGATGCGAGTCCTGATCAACTTCAGCGGTTTTTTTTTGTTTGTTTTTTTTTTTTTCAGAAGTTTTCTTCAAGCGTGCTTTTTCTCGCCACTGAAAATACGCGCCCATAAAAATGATCCTCTGCAAACCGTTTCCTAAAAAGAATTATGTGAATGCTCCTGTGAATGTTTTCCAGCATGGTATAATCAACTAAGAGAGGCTGTTTTTAGGTTTTTCCGATGCGTCGGCGCCGGTCTACCGGCCTCCTCCCTGCTGCGTGCCGTTCATTTGCCGGACACTTCAGGCGCTTTGTAACGCCGTCCAACCAGAGCTCGGATTTCACTGACGCCATGTCATGATTCGCTGTAGGCCCTCTGTCTCCCTCTCTAATGTTACGTTGTGCTTGCCATGTTTGCAGTAAAGCTACAATGACGTCACGTGAATAAGCTCTAGAGTCACCTGTTGAAGTCATCGGTGATGACCGCGTGTGACGTCATTATTGGCGTCACATTCAGTCATGGCGTCATGCCTTGGGATGGCCAATGACATCACCAGGCGATGGCGTCATTGGCTGGATCGGACGCCCGGCGGGGGCAGCTTCGTATATGCTATAGCTCCTCTGGTTAAAGTACACTTAGTCTAGTGCCGTCATCTGTCGTGGCCAGGGGAGACGTCAAAATGACGTAACTTTTAGTCACGTGATAATTGCAATTAATTCGATGCGACCTCACGATGACGTCACATCTTGTAATTATTGATTACGTCGGTGTCATCACTAACCGCCACTATCCCTAACTACCACTAACAATCTTAGCGATCACTATCTACCACTAACTAAAGCTCATCACTGACAGCTTTAAAGCTAAATAATCGTGGGGACGCATTCAGTACCCCGCAGAATCTCACGAAGTGTGACGAATCTCGCAAATGGAGGCACACATGGACGGACACTTAGTTTTGCGCCTTAAAGGTTGATTGCAAACCACCTAAAAGAAGCGTCTTAAGGAAACTTCGTTCCCAAAAAGGTATGCAACCTTCCAGTCCACCGCTAAAGGATCATTGTTTTCAAATATTAAGACATTCTCATTGTAATTTTCGTTTAAAAGAAGCTGGTTTCTTGACGTATCCCGGTTGTCTACGGCGGCGTATCACCTGCTGAGTTTTCTACCTCCCTTTTTTTTTAGCAAGCCAAAATGATAAGCGCAAGTTTTTAATGAGTGCATAAATGCATTTGACAGATTTATTGCATCCATCACGTATGCGGCAATTGGTTCGGCCTGCCCAATCGCAGCAACCAGTTGGCTAGAAATGCGGGCAGGTACAGCGTAAATGGCCAAGAAAAAAGGAGGTAAGTGATGTAGCATCGGAAATAGAAAAGTGGGTGTGTCCACACACGAAAGCGACCAATGAAATCCCATTGCAGAAAAATTTGCGTATATGATTTTATTAGAACGCAATATATGCTCATAGATGTTTTAATTAAAACCGTGCGTGATGTATGCACCGACGTATTTATGCGCGCGCATGCCGTGCAGCAGACGTTGATGCTACGTAGCCGCAGGAAAGCCTCACATCGTAGTACTCTCGGCGGTGAAAAGCGTTGTGCGTAAAGGTAAACAGACGCTCCACAGTGCAGCTTTCGCATCCGTCCAGGCCCCGGCCGAAGCCTTCCAGCGTGTAAGTGACGTCAGTCGTCTCCACCGCCAGTCATAACTCATGTGCCCGGCTCACCCCGACTCCTACTGCAGATAAACCGGCAGAGCACCGTTACTGCGACGTATTCCGAACCATATATTCTGCGCCAAAAGTCAAAATCCACTTCCTGTGAGATTTTGTACATGGGGTATTGCGTTTTCTCGAAGAATACTTTGCATGACTTAGCCTGGTGTCAAAAAATGATGTCGAGAAGCGTGAGAGTTTCAGCCTAATTAAATCAGGAAAAAAGGCAGTGCTCTGCGATCCCAACATGCCACATTCAAAAAAAAAAAAGTCTGGCCTTAGACCTTAGGCTCAAAAACGCAGTTTTGACTGTAATACGTGATCTTTGGTTTAACCAATGTGGCGGCGGGTAAGAATGAGTAATGTTTTTATTTGCAAAACAGCTCCTATAGTATGCTCCGCGATGATGCCTAGAGCTTCAGAATGTTATTGCCCCCTCCCCCTCCTCTTCCGGCTTAAAAATCTAACAATTCAGAGGGAATTTATGGTGACCTACCGGGCATAGCAACCGGCAGAGATGCCGAGGCTTCACGCGTATTTCCTATCGGCAAGCACCTGGCTGAAGCACCCGCCCAGCGGCAGCAGTTCCAGGAAGCACGTCCGTCTCCAGTCCAGGTCGTTGCCAAAGCGGTATAGCGCTCAGGCTTCGTCTGCTCGCTTCTATGCCAGCGCCATATATAGAAACCACCACCGACTCCACCTGGAAAATGAGCGGGTAGAGCTTTGTTATCGCTAAGTGGCAATTAATGAACGGTCCACAAAAGCATGGCAGCCACACAGACACTCCAAGCGAGCCTTCTTTTATTTCATCCTTGCTTTTATGGTGGTCCGGTGACACCACTGCCATCGCTCTGTTCGTCGGTGGCTGGCACTCTCTGCAGATATAAAACGCGTGCAGTTAGAATTTTAAATCTGGGACTACCAGGCAACAATTCAGGACCAGAAGGGGAGCACCAGTCAAATTCAAGGTTTGAGTTCCGAGAGAAACAGTAGTTCTGTCGGTTGGAAACGGAATTACCGGTGTAAAATATAGTGTAAATTTAACTCTCCTAAACTAATAGAGTGAAAGCTGCAGCACGGTTATTCTTTTTGGTAAGCTTGGTTGGTTGGTTTCCATGCCAAAGGTCAAATTCGTTGGGGTAATCGGTCAACGCAGTTTCGAGCGGCCTATTTTAAGGCTAAAGCACTTAATAGCTCGTGACTCGCCAGCGTGTCTGTCCGTGCGTGCTTCCACGAGAAATGTCCCACTTCTTCGCGAGGTTCCGCGGGATACCGCGGGATTCTACTTGTCACTCATCCTGATGACGTCATCAGATAAAGAAACATTTCTCCACCGGGAATCAAACCTCGATCTCTCAGATTCCCTACCGAGCGCTTTAACCAACTTCGCCGCGCCCGGGATCATGAAACTTTTTCCAGGGCCCGTATTCTGAGTTTGCGTCGTTATCAAAGTGTCGATATTTCACGTGACCTAGAGTCGACTTATTATTGAAAACGCCAGCACCGGGCGTTGCCACTACGGAACCGGAGGAGGCGGCAACATCATGTTCCGGCGTTTCCACCAATCAGATGACTCGAGGTCACGTGAGATAGCGACATTTCGATAACGACGCAAACTCGGAATACGGGCCCAGTAGCGCACTTCTCTTGAGGCCGCCAGGCAAAATGCATTTGACGGAACGAGCTACCGAGAAATGTTTATTTTCCCAGCAATAGTTGACTGCAGGCAGGCCTCATCGCGCCTAGCCTGGGCAGAGACGCGCAAGTCATCTGTGCACAGCAACGCACCATTTCAGTTCGCAGACGCAGGTTGCGAGCTTGCAATTAAAAGAATTGAAGAGCAATAAGGATGTCTTATATCCCGGCTGAAAGTTTTGGCAGCTTTGCAAGTAATGTGCACACGAGTACGAAAGCCCCGCCGGGGTGGCGAAGTGGTTACGGCTACCGACTACTGTGCCCAAGGATGTGGGATCGAATGCCGTCCACGGCGGCCGCCTTTCGATGGAGGCGGAAAGCAAGGCGCCCGTGTGCTGTGCGATGTCAGTGCGCGTTAAGAACCCCAGGTGGTCGAAATATCCGGAGTCCTCCACTACGGCGTCTCGCATAGCCAGAGTCACTTTGGGACGTTAAACCCTGCAAACGAAACCAAACCTAATGTACGAAACGCACTACAGAACGGATGAGAATGAATACAAAAATACAAAAAATACAAAAGTCGTACTTGCATTGTACGTACCGCGTTTCTTTCCACAACCCTGTAAAAATTACAAGCGGAACATGAAGGACAGACTTGGTGCTTCTGGTAATCGAACCGTCCTAGCAGAGACAAGGCAGCATATTTATCTTCCCTTCTTCGCATAGGCTCGAACACGTTCCAATGACGCTCTGAAGCCTCGAGGCAGATAGCCAACCGAAAAACCGCATTGTGCGCGGAAGTCAATGTATTACAACTTCACAACAGTCCTACTGCGTGCTCATTTGGGGTTGTCCGCAGGCCAAATTTCCTGCTTGACTTGTTTTAATTGTTCATACTTAAAGAAAGGTTGGCGGGAACATTTTTTCTTGTATTGTGAGTATTTTCTTGCTGCATGTTGATTGCTAAGATTGGCAGGAACGTCTCAAACTTTTTTAGCAAGTTTTTTTTTCTTTCTTCCTGTACAATCTCATCGGTTATAAACTCTCAAGCTACGATTTTATACGTAGTCTTTATTGCCCCACGGTGGAATAAAGCTGAACACAATGTGTTACTGATCACACGCTGTGCGGGTGAGAGCAATCTTTTTTCTCGTTAACAGATTCACCACACGTTGCGTATAAACTGTGCGCTACATTAGTCAGCGCTACAATCATCCATGTCTTCATGAATTTCCGTGTTATGCTAGAGAGACCAGATATTTTACAACTATCTTTTTTTCTTTGTTCTAACCACACCATTCGTTATATAAGCACGAATGTGGTGCTGACAAGAGGCTACTTATTACTGTGAAATAGCACTTCACTGTTAAGCCCTTTTAAGCTAGTCACGGCTGCTATTATACCCGTGTCACAAGGGTAATATAAAGGCATTTAAATAAAAAGACCCCTTCCCAAAAAGCGTTTCATTCGCACACACACAACAGTTTTTTCGCCTTTCCAGAAGCAGTCTTCCGTAAGCGGAGATCGCCGATCTCTTTTACGGCTGGAAAGGAGTAGCCTCCAGCCCAGTGAACATCAATGATCATCTTTTAATCAATAAATGAAGCAAAAGTGAATTTTTGTGCCATGTTTATACACAATAACAAAGAGGTTCACGCTTCACAGGTTAACTAAGCACAATAATGTAGCTTTTATGCAGCCCCCTCTTAAGCAGTTGAAGATATCACATGGTGACGCTGACCGTCGACGCGGATGCCTGCCATCTTCATTAACGTTTGTGAACATACTATAGATTACTTTGCTATAAGCAACGTGTAACAACACGCGTATTTGATTTATATGTTGCGATACGTCACTATAATCTGAGTGGCTTTGTTTCACTATTTAGCGCCACGCTTATGATAGCGTCCTTCGAAGGAAACGCTAAAAAAAGAGATCGCCAGCGTCGCGTGTCTGCTATGCAACTCCTTTTGAATACAAGTCTTTCAACTCGATTAAAGAGCGCTTAGGCGAAAGAGTTTTTGATTGCGTGTGTGACAAGGGTATGTATCTTACTTGTCGTGGAGGCAGGTCCTGAAGGAAGTAAGCCATCACGAAGGCGCCGCACTGCCGAAATCCTGCACACCTGCCGCCTAGGCGTTGCGTCTTGCGACGCGTTAGGCGTAGCGGTCGGCGCAGATGACGTGGCAGCAGGGCAGCAAGATATGTGAGCACGCCAGGGCACAGTACTTGCTCAACTCCAGAAGCTCCAGGGAGTGCGTCCCGATCAGTCCAGGCCATTTTCGAATGGATACGCTGCAGCGTCCGTTGTCTCCACCGCCGACACCAGAGATTCTGGTCTTCGTGAGATACTGGCCCAGTAATATGGAAGGCTGCTATCTCCTGTGGCATATAAAACGTAGCTTGTCGGAGCCTAAGCAGGTTAGCAGTCACAGCTGTGTTAGAGAACATCAGTGGAATCACGACCGCCCTCCTCTACAAGCAGCTAAGCAGCTTTTATTGCGTGTCCCTACACCATGCGAATCTTCTAGAGCAAGTTTCTAGAGCACTAGAACGCGACCAGGCGCGAGCAAGCTGGAATTGGCGTGAGCTCGTGGTAGCATTGCGCGCTAAAAGAAAAGGATAATGATGATGATGAGGAGGAGTAAAATACGATACATGTTTTAAGGATCCCTAATGGCATCAGTGCAGCCCCGACAATATTAATTTTGGCAGAGAAAAACATATATTCGATGGTCGTCCAGAGGAGAAATTGACGAAATCTGGCAGGAAAGAAAAGAGGGGAACAGAACAAAGGCATAAAAAGAGCACAGAGAAAAGGCAACGGAATAAAGTGGACAGAATGTAAAGTAGAGGAAATTTAGGCGAATTTACAAGAATTAAGGTAACATGGAAAATTGGCTATGTAAAATTGGCTATGTAAAATACCGATATTTACACTATGTACAATATGTGCAGTATCTGCACTATTTACAATTTGTACAAGCCAAACAAATTAAAATGATGAATATAAAATAAAAATAAAGAATAGAGTCAAATAAAGATAAAGAATTTACACCATCTGAAAATGGCATGAGGGCGAGCACATGTCGTGCCCACCTCATTTGGCTCGATGAGCCCTCAGCCAAAGTCAGAATGATGTAAAATGATTGTAATGATTTAGGGTAGATTTTTTGAAATTTTATCGTGTGCAATTTGGAAGTGTTGAACTTATAAAATTAACCAATCTAATTAACCCCGCACAATTCTTGTTACTGTTTAGCCAAATTCTCCATATTATGGGATTGTGTTCTGGTGGTGCAGGTGGGATGAGGTGTTGTCTGTATTGTATTGTTAACACCTATCGTGTTAACACTTATGGACAACAAACAACATTTATGCACGCAATTTATGTGACTTCTTGCACATGGCTGCACTCCACACATCCTGTGACGCTATACCACCACCTTTTATGCCATGTGGCAAACTCAGTGCCATAAATAAATAAATAAAACATATATACAGAACGCACTCATAGTTTTCTACCATGATCATGTATTATTTATTGCAAATATGGAAGCAGTAAAGACCTGAGAAGAGAGCTCTACATTTTTTTCCTGGAGCCTGTGTGCCACGCTCGCTAAGAGCAGTCTTCATAGTCATTTCTGCACACTCCTTCACACACACGCTCCTAGACACATACACCCCTCTAAGCCCGCGGAACACTCACAGACTTCCAAACGGTCAAAGCGCTAACAGGCGCTATGAATGCATCCTGCAAGACTGGGGAGATCCTGGCAAAATAGAAACACGCTCAGATATTCTTTATACAAAGCCAGGAAAGAAATTACACTTTATAACATGTGACCTATTTTGATACTATCTTGCGCAGGCAAATGAATGAAGTACGTAATCCAGCTTAATAGGCTTCAAACCTACGTAGAAGATCCTGATCTGTTACCTGCAACCATGATCGGGTTTAGGGCTAACCTATCCATCAGAACGTAATGATATAACCACAAAACGACGTTATCCAGTATGAAATTGCACGGCCAACCAAGCGATACTGGAGATTGATATAACTTAAGTCTTCGATGACGATGCCCACGAGGCAATACTAAGAAACACATCTGACCTGGGAGCCGGGTGGAAAACATTCCCACGCATCAAAAATTTTCTAAAAGACCAAACCACGGGAGCGTGCTCGACGAAATCAGACCAGTCTAATGTCCTCTTTAAAACATATGGGACGCCACAAGGGTCGGTTCTGTCACCCTTTCTATTTAACACACGCATAATCGAAATTCCCCCACAACTCGGAGTACTTAAAGGGCTGTAGCATATGTAGGACATACACAGGACACACGCTGTCTTTCTACCTAAATTGACTACAGAAAGTAAATGTTTTGCAGAGACTTTCTCTTTTGTTCTTTCTTTCCTTTCTTTTTATTCATTCTCCTCTTTTCTCGCGCAACTGGTGCCGCCTCCAATTGCAAATGCATAAAAACGTGATAGTGAGGCCACCAAAAATATCACCTGTTAAGAAAACCACGGACGTGACTGATGCTCTCATGTCTTCATGCTTCAGACTAAAAGAAGCGGTTCTGTTCAACAAACCTGGAAGGCAGCATGCCAAATAGAACTTACTGCGACTGCAGCGAATTAGAACTTTCTCTTCTAGTCCGCTGTATGACAACCCCTTATATCGTCAAAAAAATTCTAGGGGGCACTTTGGACCACTAAAATGCGATGAGGCGAAAGCACCTATTGCGATGTGGTCTGAAGCCCTCCATTATTGCACCTTTTTCTTTCTTCACTTCCACCTTCCTCCCACCTTGTGGCTCGATTAAGATATCGGAATACCAGAGTTCGACCCCGATCGTCGGCAGTTACTGTTGCGGAGTACCCGGGTTTGATCCCGACCGCCAGAGGCTGCGTTGCGAAGGAGGTGAAACGAAGGGGCGCCCATTTGCTGTGCAATGTCAGTGCACGTTAATGATCATCAGGTGGTCAAAATTACTCCGGAGCCATCCACTACGGCACCCCTTTCTCTCTTTCCTTTTTTACTCCCACCTTCCTACCTTCGATCCCGCGTCCTTGGGAACAGTAGTCTGGCGCCATAACCACTGCGCCACCCTGGTGGGGCTGAAGGAATGCTTTCGCATTAATAATAATTGGTTCACAGGAAAGGAAAGGCGCAGTATCTATCACACTTGTTCTGTGGACATATTATTATTTCCGACACAAGATGACGTCACCCTCTATCGATTGACACCACTCATCAACCTCTACCAATTCTGAATTATTCAACTTCTGCGGACAACGTTTACATTTTTTGCCTGTAAGCAATTACCTAATTAACTTATTGGCCAAATTACCTTTTCTACAGCAACATTAGGTCAGCTTCTATCGACTGACACCACTCGTTAAGCTCTCAGTTCAGTTCAGTCGTTCAGTCGTGTCCGACTCTTCGTGACCCTATGGACCATGTCACGCCACACTTTCCGGTCTCTCACTATCTTCCTAACATCACATAACTTCATCTGCAGTGCCTCGAGGATGCCATCTAACAATCGCGTTCGCTGCCTACCCCTTCTCCGGCGACCCTCAACCTTTCCCAACATCAAATCTTTCTCCAGCGACTCCTCTCTTCTCATCAGATGTCCAAAGTAGCTGAGCTTTAACTTTAGAACTGCCACTTCTCAATTACCCGCAAGATTTGCGGACACAATTTTGCGGACGCGGTCTACGGATACGGTCAGCGGACAGAAGTCTGTGAACATAGCGAAGTAACGCTTTCGCGTTAATAATTCTGTCTGGGGAATGGACACCGGTTGCTAACACATTCATCAACTTTGTCCCCGAAGGTTTCAATGTGTGAGCGCGTGCTCTTGCAAACGGATGTTTAAACACCTGCCCGTCTGGCCAATATAAAACCGACCACAGCTATGCGGGATCTTATACGGGCCGCTTCCTGTGCATGAAACGTACTTTTTAATGCTTCATGCCACACCTTACGTGCTTATAAATCAGTTCTCCCACCAAACTGCAAAGTTTTGAAATCTTGAAAGGTGCAGACAGATGCACGCCAACACCATGTTTGTCTGAAAACTTAAGATTATTAGAAACTTTAAGGAGCTATGGAAGACCTGCAAACTTACTTCGGCTGGCCAACTCTTGCGAAATGGGGGCTTGCTCAGTATTACGAAGCTTTTTGAACAGGAACTCGGCCACACAATTTCAAAGACAGGTTTGAAAGTGAGGTTGGTAGCCCGCCTTAGCGAGTCTTAATTTGAAAATTAAAGCTGAATCCCATCTTGTACAGGCATAATTTCAACAGGGCAGATCTAAAACAGGACTAGCCAGACCCTGTTTCCCCAGCTTATAATGCAAAGAATCAAAGGGCAACAAGGATGTCTTAGATCCCGGCTGAAAAGCCCAGCATATTTGATCAGAATCAGAATGACTGAAGTGTAACCTTGAGTCTAAAATTTACCTGGGTGGGGGGGACCCAGTTTTCGGAAGCACGATTGAAAACTTGAGGGAACTAAAACAACTAGGGGGAGAACACCGCTAAAAGCTCACATGTGGCATCAGTCATAACATCGTCAGAGGAAAGCTTTAAAATAACCAGAAAATCATGGATATATTTACAAGTCATAGAGATAAAGGCGCGAGTCAGTTTAAGTTTAAGAACTCCAAGTTAGCAAGAAAGATTTCGAAGCACCAGAAAGACACTTGAGCCGATACGTAATCCTTTCATTTGAAAATACAAATTACTACTGAAGATAGTGGGCCAACCTAAATAAAACCTGGGGAGTTCTAAAGAAGAATCAACTGACATGCCACAAGAATTCTGGAAGTTAAGCACGTCTCCCGCTTCGAGCACTTTTCTTACAGCGCGTGCCCCGCCGGGGTGGTGCAGTGGTAAGACGCCCGACTACTGTGCCGGAGTTCCCGGGTTCGAACCCGACCGCGGCGGCTGCGTTTCGATTGAGGCGAAACGAAGTGGCGTCCGTGTGCTGTGCGATGTCAGCGCACGTTAAAGATCCCCAGGTGGTCGAAATTACTCCGTAGCCCTCCACTACGGCCCCTCTTTCTCTCTTTCCACTTTCATTCCCACCCTCCTCCCTTCCCTTACGGCGCGGTTCGGGTGTCCACAGAGCAAGTGTGACAGTTACTGCGCCTTTCCCTTCCTCTGAACCAATTATTATTATTATTATTCTTACAGCGCTGCGAAGTTATATATGTGATACAGAAAAAATAACCCTTCAACTTCAATAGACGCAGCAAAGTTGCCACCGGCGACACAAATCTTTAACACTTCAACCAGGTACTCAGAACTGTAAATTTTGAATGGAACTTCTGGTTTCAGGTTTTTGAGGTGAGATTGCAAAAACGTGGTCACATAACCCTACCAACTTCCTTTCTCTGGGGCAATTGACCGGAATGAACAAGAATCCTTATCGGTCTTAGTCGTAAAGATAATATACAATTCATCCAAATAGCTTCCGGACACCTGCTTCGACAGCTTCTGTAGGTTCACTTTCTTCAGAAGAGCAAGTACCCTACGCTTAATCTTCGGACAATTCTGAGTAAACATAAAATTTTTTCTCAGCGCATTTAGAGCGCAACTCTGGCGCCCGTTCCTACATTTCGCGTCGTCGTTGCTGTCGGCGTCGCCGTTGTTCCCTCGTAACCAGCCCCGCAGCCGGGGCAGCGCGCGCTCCTTCCGCCACCGTTCGCCGCTTCCAGCACTCTCTAGAAAGCAGCATCCTCTATCTCCTGATTGTGCAATGTATGCCTCATTGCGTACGCAAACAAGGAGGTCGTACGTATTGACCAAGAGTCCAGGGCTGTACTTTGGCCCATGTTGGAGAACACGTTCCACGTTTTTTCGGAACGGAGGGTTTGCCGGAGTAGGCAACCGGAACAGTGTCCTCTTCTTTTCTTCTTTCTTGGGTAGCTAAATTTTGAAATGGCCGGGGTGGTGCAGTGGTAAGACGCCCGACTACTGTGCCGGAGTTCCCGGGATCGAATCCCGGCCTCGGCGGCTGCGTTTCGATGGAGGCGAGACGAAGTGGCGTCCGTGTGCTGTGCGATGTCAGCGCACGTTAAAGATCCCCAGGTGGTCGAAATTACTCCGTAGCCCTCCACTACGGCCCCCCTTTCTCTCTATCCACTTTCACTCCCACCTTCATCCCTTCCCTTACGGCGCGGTTCAGGTGTCCACAGAGCAAGTGTGACAGATACTGCGCCTTTCCCTTCCTACGAACCAACCAGGTGGTAACAACTTTTATTGCCACGAAATGAAAGGAATTATTTCGGGCTGGGGCGAGTCTAGGTTGGCCTCCAGTCGGGAGCGACCTCTTGAGCTCGCGTGACGAGGGCCAGTTGCGTAGTTTTCCTTGGGCTGGCCAACAGCTTGTCCCATTCCTCCGCTGAGGGAGCTGGCAAGAGTGTCTTGCCAAGCACTGAAGAGGCCAACTTCAGCAGTCAGCTTTGAGGGTCTTTACTACACTTTTGCAGTGGCCGCCAGAAGGACCGAGAATAGCAAACATATACGAAACATCATGGCGACAAATGCAATTCCGCACGCAGAAGGTGCAGGCCCTGGCTCTGCACGTCGATGAACCGATGGCGACAGACCACAATGAGCAGTGATCTTCAAGTACTGGAGAACATAAAAAAGCCTACATTTGAGAAATGTAACTTAATAAAGCGTGGTTGTAGGCTAGTTGGTGGGACATAGTAGAAGTAGGAGAGAAGGTAAATAGCAATAAAAGGCAGTTAGAAGGAGTGAGCAATAGGTCAATATTAACAGAAAAAGATAACAGAACAGAAAAGGCAAAGATGAGAGAAAAAAAAAACAATTAAAAAGACAGGACTATAGTCAATATAAACAAAAAAGAAAATGAAACAAAAAAGAACGATGAAAGAAAAAATAACAATAAAGGACAACTAAAAAGAGCGAACAATAAGTCCATATAAAACGCAAAAGAAAACAAGACAAAAATAGAAACGATGAAAGAAAAAATAAAAAGCTATGTGATGTATCGTGAAGTCAGGTGGGGCAGGTTTTTCTGTTGTGTTGTTGCTTCGGAGACCAAGAGTAAGACCTTATTAAATAATAACGTCTGAAAAGAAATCTACCCAAAAAGGTTTCTTTGGAGGCAATTATGCCTGCTGGCTCTAAATTTTTAAATTTGCAGATAAAAAATGCCTGTCAACATTTCTAAATTTTTCATCGTGAGAAACCACTATCACCTTGATGGTATGAAAAAAAAAAGACATAATTCTATTCCTTCCGAACGTCACCACCACAGAAATTTCCAACTGAAACGAGGTCCCATTCGGGTACTACTCCCGAAAATCTTTCATATATTTTTTTTCTTCCAATATCTCCAATTCTAATATGTAATAAAAATCCGGCTGTCGTGCTGGTGCTGTTTTTACAGGAATATTCTAGGCTGAAGGTCTCAAACAGAAGACTGACAAACAAGGATGCCATACCTTCAACTAAACAGGTCAGCGGCATTACTCTATCCTTAATGAGACAATACATCTCGATACAGTAAATACAAAAGACGCTATCTAAATCTACTTGCGGAGTGGTCTGACCAACGAAGCCGACCACAAGCAGCAGACAGCAGGGTTCCAGACAAATAAGACACTCTAATGGCAACACGGCTTATTAACCGTCCAATTATGCATTTGATGATTTTAGAAGCTGCTGCTAAAAATCAGCTAATTCTCAATAACGTTCGTCAATCAATAAATAGCAGATGACTTATAAGTGCATCTTCCTTCATCTTGCTCCGATAGGGGGCGGCTGGGCGGAGGCCAGCGCGTGGCGCGTTCACATCACTCGAGCGAAGAAGAAAGTCGGCTTGTCCCGGAGCGTGACGCACTTTCGGTCTCGGCCTGTTCCGCTAACGCTCCGCAAGGTAAGCATACGTCAAGACTTGGCGCAAGCACAGTCACAGCTCCATGCTCAGACAGGGAGCCTCAGAAACGTGATTGCCGGAGATACAGGTTGAAATCCTCTGAAATATGAAACTCATTCATCGTTAGAGGTGCGCACGAGCTCGGGATGACCCGAAATCCCATTCCTGGCCCGAAGCCGGGTTTGGGCGGGTCAACATCGGCCCAGATCAGGGCCAGGGTATATTTGTCACGTTCAGAACATGCCGGGATCCGCAATCCCAGTGGCAGGTAACCTTTGCGAAAGTGCGAATATGGCCATGATGCATTAGGCGATCCGCATGAAGGGCAGAAGTGTTTCCAGCGACCTCTCCGCGCGAAGGCATCTTAATTGTCTCCCGACGTCAATCCTTTCCTACACGCTCCCTCGTAGTGAAAAGATGATTGCTGGCCGTCATTGACAGAAGCGCCGCTTGCTGTTTTCCGAGGGTTGATGCGCATATCACGTCTGTAGCACCGGCAAATATGTTTATGCATTTCGCCTCTGTCGCCTCTCACGCGTCCCTGTGTGGCTTACTCCTGGCTTCAGCACAGCCTCTGTGGAAGTAGTTAGCCCTATTCCAAATGCGTCTGCGATGCCTGTGTGGCTTTTCTTTTTATTGGCAAAGGCAATGCTGCGACGGCGTCCTGATTGCGCTGTGAAAGGTACCCGTGAGTGGCACAAGCGAGCGTTATGAACTGACTGAGTACATGGCCACAAGCGCAGCCCCTCGCTCAGTGTATGAGCTTGCGCTGTTTTGTAGAAGCAAAGAAGCGGCATGCTCAAACAATGCTCTTCTTGTTATTCCGCCACCATGAATGGCAGCGGCATTCATAATGAATCGCTTGACGCGTTGCAAGGCAAACCTGATTATGTCAGGCTTGTGGCCGAACAATTTGTGGGGACACTTGAAGGGCATGACGCGACAGCATTGATATCTTCCGTTTGCCAGCTCCCTTTGATGGTGCTTGATAGCGTACATGCGCTTGGCTATTCATCACTAATGTGTGCCTCTATAAACACACATGTATTCATTCGCATAGTCTACCACATTATGGGAAAGACAAGCGACATAGGTATAGAGCGACGCTTTGATCAAGTCGCACGAACGTCCCTGCTTGGCCTAAGGTCTGCGTGTGTAACTCAGCTGGATTTCGATCTCACCATTACATCTCAAGGGCGAAGACAGAGGTAGCAGCAACTGCCATGCGATCTCGTGACGTCACGAGCAGTCAATGTACCACCTCGTCATCGGCCAACTACCAACTGCTAAGGCGATGCCCATGGTTTCTCGCTCACAATGTCGGCTGCACCAAACTCTGCTCAACGGAGCCTTCAACACTATCGCGTTAAATGGCACCTATTTTCCTCCTCATGCTCCAGACCGAAATATTAAATCTGTTGTGTTCATCTCCTCTCTTAGTTTTATTTTATGCTTCTTGTTAACTTTGCTTTTGCCTGAAAATAAATTTGGAAGCTTTTTTTGTGCAGAACATTGTCAGGCCGATAACCTGGAAGAAAACTTTCTAAATGCTTAGAGCACTATAACAGAACATAGGGCAAGCATTTTCCGGCCTCTCAGGGACAATTGCCTTGGTAACAGAAGCGTGACGATCCCATCACAAAACAGTGCATTCATTTAGGCTGCTGACAATCACTATTCAGAAAGGAAATCCCGTTTAGTTTCACAAGAACTTCGTACAACTCTTAAAATCAGTCAGAGCTCCTGAATTCCTACCTGGAATAGCAATTATGTGCCTAGTACAATACAAGTGGAGGCTACTGTGACTCCTGCAGCCGAAATTTCTTAATTTTCTCAATGATCCAAAATGGCGTACTTTCTCTTACACTTCTAATCTAACTATTTGAAGAAATGAAGAAAATCCATCTCCAATGCCGCAACTCGCCGTCCCGTTGCTGCCGAGGCTCGATCCTGGCCTGTAAAATCCGCCACAGATCGTCTTATGGGCCGGCTTTCTCTCTCCATGTTTGGTGATTAGGCAATTCAATTCAATTCAATTCAATTTATTTTCAACTCGAGGTTGAAGGCCCTCAGGCGAAAAAAGCTGTTCTAGAAGAGCTTGAAGAGTGCCTGAGGGCCCATACATGGCAGCAGTTGTCCCACAGTAAATTACAGTGTAGACTCAAATCAATTTAACATCCAGGCATCGATGAAAGACCCATTACCCTGTGTACGCGGCAGGGTCACTTGAGTGCATAACAGTTGGTTTCAAAAGTAAGCGTTCAATGGCAGAACCAAGTGTGATAGAAACGCTCTCATTGCTTGTGACCTGATGATGCAGAGGTTGAAAAGCGCGGTGGAGAAACAATGCAGAACCCATCGGAAGAGCCGGCCGGAACAGGGGCTGAAGACCACCAGAGGGGCGAAAAGTCCCATAAGAAGTCCAAGAAGCATGGGCACAAAGGTACGCGCGTGCCATCTTACAACGCTACGTATAATGTGCATCGGAGCAGAATAAACACCGATGATATAATCTATGCAGCGGGTTGGCAGCACATGACATAAAGCCGACACTTTAATTTTTAATACAAAATGAGCCCTACTACACAATGACAGCCACCGTGTGGTCATTTTATACTTAATAAATGGTAAAGGATTTTTCTAATCTGCAGTACTCTTAATGCGTTGACACGTTTAAATACATAAGTACGTCCTGCCTCAGAGCGCGAGGTCTTGTTTGAGTAATAACTTTTCCCAATTCTATAAACATACGGCCTTGCTATGCAGTATACTCAGGGGCTGAAAGAGAGAACTCATCAAAGTTCAAGTGGTGGCACGCCATAAGCGGTATCATGGTTAAGCTGCATAGCCACACTTTGACATCTGGCTCATTGAAGGTCAAGCGGACGGCCAGGTTAACATGGGGAGATACATGGCTTAGTGAAGCAAAAAACTTTCATTGGTCAGCCTCTGTTTCCCTGGTGCAGAAGAGTCTACGCCCTTTCTTGCAGCCCCAGCGGCACATGCGCATTCCTAGCGGCACTCATGATTTAGGCCACAGCGCTGCGTGTGTTGCCATTGTTAAAAAGTGCGTGCGCTGGCCAAACCTATGCCCCAAAGGTTCCGTAGCGCCATCTACGGATATGGCCAGTAACGAGAATTAATTTGTTCCCCCTCTCGCCGTTGGACGATGACGCCAAACTCTAGCTATGCGTTTTCATTGAAATAAGGTACGTGATACGTCGTAATAAACTCATTCCATGCCTGCTTCTATCGATTGAAGAATAGCCCGCGTTTTCGAAATTGACCAGGTTTGGAGCAGTTCATGCTAACTTAGTGTAAATTAGCACCAGTGAATTAGAGCCATTGACTCTAGCAGCAGTTTTACTAGATAAAGTATGACTCAGGCTGGAGTGAGGTCCACATAAAAAAGACCGACGTTGCAACATAGTAAGAAACGTTCAGTACAAGATGAGTAAAATGATAGACCAAATTTAACTTTCTTTACAGCAATACTATACTCGCGTTGCCTACATAGGTAGCAAAAGGATAAAAACAAATCAGCCAGGATATGAAAAAAAAAAATAATGCAACGAGTTAGAACTTCTGTTGATAAGTGCGTAAGTTATTCATTTATACTCGCACGCAGGGACACGCAACGCGCCGTCATCTCCTAAGCGTTCACGCAGAGGCCAGTCCGGAACCTCGTCGCCAAGTAGATTCGTGTCTCCCGCGTTGATAGTCGAAAGGGACCAGGCTGGCGTCGCGCCCAACGCAGGATCCAGCGAGCTGTCACCGTCGTCGCCACCTGTACAGCCTCCGGCGGCAGAAGTGAAGCCCGCCGAACAAATAGACAGGTGAGGCAGCGTGGGCATGCCTCAGCGCACGCTGCCAGGTTTAATGGTTCCACGAAGTCGCGGCTGCCGACCTTTACACGAAGGCGTAGCAAGACTTTTTGTGGAAGCCGAAACGTCAACATTTTAATTGAAACCTTATTGGCCGGCGATCGTTTTCTTTTCGCAAAAAGACTTACTACTAAGCTTAAGCGCAGCGAATTTCTGATGATTTTAACGTTTCTGTTGAGTCTTAGTGGTTTCACATGACAGTGCTATTTTCCAGTTACAGCCATTTCACAAGATCATTCTTAGATTAAACAAGGCGAGCACGTAAGACGCCCGACTACTGTACCGGAGTACCCGGGTTCGAACCCGACCTCGGCGGCTGAGTTTCGATGGAGGCGAAACGAAGAGGCGTCCGTGTGCTGTGCGATGTCAGCGCACGGTAAAGATGCCTAGGTGGTCGAAATTACTCCGCAGCCCTCCACTACGGCTCCTCTTTCTCTCATTCCACTTTCACTTCCATCTTCCTCCCTTCCCTTACGGCGCGGTTGCGGTGTCCACAGAAAAACAAGTGAGACAGTTGCCGCGCCTTTCTCTTCCTATAAATAATCAAATCAGTTACAAGGCGAGCACGAAAAATATGTCCACCTGTAAGATATTCGAACCATCGTCTTCGATTTAAGAAAAGCAGCGTTAATTCATTACTCCACATAAATGACGCGACTGAGCGCATTCCGCTGCACTGTTGCCATCGTCTTCACGTCACAGCGTCTTGGCGAAAACGCTCAGAATAAACGATGCTTCGATCCGTCTCGGAAACAAGCTAACATAAGTCATCCCACGAGAGACGGCTTTGTGTGCATTTGGTGGAGACTATGGACCGGGGGTGTTGATGCGCGGAAGGGGGCTCCCTTCAAGCTGGCAACCCTGCACTCACTGACTTCGGACTAGCGAGATAACGCGGTTTAACCAAAACTAAACCACCGCTCATTTTCTTTCATAGTCTTTTTTAAGTTTATGCCCTTCGGGGAAAGAAAGGCGCCGTAACTCTTAGATCGACACCACGACACCTGCACCTAATCAGGTCAAGGCCACGTTTTCATATATTTACTTGCAAAATGTCAACTGATTTATAGAGAATAGTTTGGCTGCGGGCGACCGAGCGTTCCATTGAACGCATGTGAGTTCACCGGCATTCAATAATAATAATAATAATAATAATAATAATAATTGGTTCACAGGAAGGGAAAGGCGCAGTATCTGTCACACTTGCTATGTGGACACCTGAAACCGCGCCGTAAGGAAAGGGATGTAGGTGGGAGTGAAAGTGGAAAGAGAGAAAGGGGAGCCGTAGTGGAGGGCTACGAAGTAATTTCGACCACCTGGGGATCTTTAACGTGCGCTGACATCGCACAGCACACGGACGCCACTTCGTTTCGCCTCCATCGAAACGCAGCCGCCGTGGTCGGGTTCGAACCCGGGAACTCCGGACAGTAGTCGGGCGTCTTACCACTGCACCACCCCGGCGGGGCAGGCATTCAAGGCAAAATCCATTTTCATGCCCTGCGCATGCGATTCCGATTCCCACCGCGGTAGCGCTGTGGTTAAGATGCCTGAGTACTGTGCCGGAGCACCCGGGTTGAATCCGACCGCCGGCGGCTGCGTTTCGATGGAGGCGAAACAGACAGGAATCCGTGTGTGCTGTGCGATATCAGTGTTGTTGTTGTTGCGACTGAAGGAAGAAGGAAAAGAAAATGAATGGGACTGCTACTGGCTCTGTAGCTGAGCATCCGCCGCTGTTGTGGCTGTAAGAAGAAGGAAAAGAAAATGCATGGTCCTGCTGCTGGCTCTGTACCTGAGCCACCTCAGCTGCCACGTGCTGACAGAAGAGAAAATAGAGAAGAAAGAAAAAGAAGAGCGAGAGAAAGGCGCACGCCGCAATAGCCGTCGTCTACCACCGAAGCGGTGGCGGGTGCAATGAGGGCCTAGAACAGATAAAAATCGGTGGCAGGCTAGCCCCCGCCGCATGTGGCGGCGACCTACTTGTCCCAGCCCCATCAGGGTCAGGAGCAGCCACACCTGATTGATTTATAGGAAGGAAAAGGCGCGGTAACTGTCTCACTTGTTTTCTGTGGACACCAAAACCACGCCGTAAGGGAAGGGAGGCAGGTGGGAGTGAAAGTGGCAACACCTCCGCTGCCTCTTGCAAACAGAAGAGAGGATAGAGAAAGAGAAAGAAGAGGGGAGAAAGAGTATATTCTTGCACCGTGTCCACCATCGGTACGGTAGCGGGTGCAATGACGGCCTAAAACAGATAAAAATGCGGTGGCAGGCTAGCCCCCGTCACAAGCGAAAGTGACCTACCAGTCCCAGCCCCGTAAGGCCAGGAGCAGCCCCCCCCCCCCCCACCTCCCCATATCAGTGCACGTTAAAGCTCCCCAGGTGATCTAAATTACTCCGTAGCCATCCACAACATCCGTAGCCATTTCCACTTTTCCTCCCACCTTCCTTCCTTCATTCCCTTACGGTGCGGTTCAGGTGTCCACAGCACCAGTGTGACGGATACTGCATGTTTCCGTTATGTGAAACAATTCATTATGTTTTGTCAGCAGATGCTTTCCTACTCCACACGTGGCACAGTGACGCTTTCGTTTCAAAACGAACATGATGTCATCAGCTGTTAAAGCATCAAGCCACATAAAAGAAATCATAGCACAGCTTTTCCAGGCCTATCTTAAACGCTCACTAGACATTCAGTTGATTGATCACCTTGAATGCGAATGAAGACACATTTTTTTGTAAAACCTCTACGAACGCTATATCAGACGCTTCCTACCAACATATGAGCTCCGTGCTTGTTTGTGGTTCTTGCTTTAACTCATCTCTCTCTACTTTATTGATCTTCAATATGAGTAAATTTTGTCTTCAAATGGAATAATGCTTTCATACTCTTGCCCGTTCTTCGCTCGTTACTCAGTGTCGCGCCATCCGTATCACCGCCGTACACAACACAAATCTTGACGTATCGTGAAGAGGCTCACTGTTAGTAAACACGCGAAGCACGGCAGCGGTCAGGCTTTCTCTAACTGCCGGCGGTGATGCAGGCTCGGTGAACCTAGCAGCTAACGAAAATGCCCTTGCAGCTGGCTGCACCGATGTGCTCATGACCGCAAAGCCGGCCAGACTTTGTGGAAGGGGCTGGGCACAAGACGACGCGGACAGCATGTGCACTTGCGCGTCAGAAATATTAGTAGTTTACATCAAAACACCATGAAAAGCACTAGATCTCACACATCAGCAGCCGGACTATATCCACTATAAGTCGAGGGCCCCTCCCATATTCCTCCAATTAACCCGGTTTTATGCTAGCCGCATTTACTTGGCCCCTCCGAACTTCTTAAGCTCATCCGCCCACCTCACTTTCGTCGCCCCCTACTACGCTTACCTTCTCTTGGAATCCAGTTCGTTACCCTTTTCGACCATCGGGTATACTCTGTCCGCACTACATGCCCCATTTCTTCTTGATTTCACTCAGAATAACTCGGCCTATTTCTCTGCCCCACTCTGCACGTTTTCTATCTCTTAACGTTACACTTACCATCTTCTTGTCTTCAACTTAAGTAGAACCCTTTTCGTTACCTTCAATATTTCAGTCCCAGAGGCGAGCAGAGGTAGGATGCAACCATTATATATTTTTCTCATGATCGTTATCGGTAAGCTGCTGTTATAAACTGCGAGTATTTACCAAATACGCTCCACTTCAGTCTTATTCTCATAGTTATTTCTCGTCCAATGCCTAGATCTGTGGTTACTGCCCGTCTTAAGTAGACACATTCGCCTACCACTTCCAGTGCTTTGCTACCTGTTGTAAAGTGCTGTTCCTTACCGAGGCTGTTGAGCATTGCCGTAGTCTTCTTCATATTGTGCGCACCGTGTTCCAAGCTAAAACATTTTTGTCACACAAAAACAGTCCTCCGCCGCGATGACACCGTAATATATGGCGGTTGAATGCTATTTAGCTACATCAGTTTTGTACATACCGCCTAATAACAGCATGAGCAACTGCTTGGCCGGCAGTCCATCGACACGAATACTACAGTGCCACCGAATTGTTATAAAAAAAAACTCGAGTTTTTTGCTCTACCGAGAGGGCTCTTCAAACATCCGGCTTGTCTTTCTGCAATATCTGAAAGCTAATTATTCTGGTGGCCATAGGGCCGACTTGACAGGGATCTATGGTGGCCATTCAGTGCCTGCGGATAACATGGGACAGGAGGCAGTGAACCAAATACCCGGAACCAAGATCGTGGGTCCTTGCAGAGAAACTGGGACACCAGCAAAGAAGCGCCACGGCAAGAAGAAGCGCCGAGAAGCTAAGGAGGATTCCACCGCAAAGACAGCGGAGCCTCCTGACAAAGAACTGTCGTCAGGTCAGGAGACGACTGCGCAGCCGCCGAAGGAGCCGACAAAACCGACCCCGTCGCCGGAGCAGCTGACGAAGCCGACCACGCCGCCGGAGGAGCCGACGAAGCCGAGCACGTCCGACCTTGCCAGTTGTGAACACCAGGTAGAACGTTCGCCTCTACAGGACGGGATGTCTCCTAAGGACGAAGAGCCTCTACAGGACGGGATGGCTCCTAAGGGTGAAGAGCCTGAGGTTGAGCCACCATCCAGGGCGCCTAAGGATGGCGCGGCCGAAGAGAAGAAGCAGGACAGCGGTCTGAAGCCGGGTGAGATTGCGCTTCCCCCGGACATCCTGAGCATTCAGCCGCAGAAGGACGAAGACGAAGACGAGCGCAACCAGCTGTGCGGTCTCATGGGCATGTACCCGCAGTTCCTGCAGAAGTACCGCACGGCCCGCTGTGCCCTGCTCACGCTCTGCCTGGTGTCGTTCACGCGAAGCTTCTCCATGAACGGCGTAATGATGGTGGTGCTACCGTCGCTCGAGCGGCGCTACCAGATGAAGAGCTACGAGAGCGGGATGATCCTGAGCAGCAACGACGTGTCGAGCTGCATCGCCATGCTGCCCGTGTCCTTCCTGGCCACGCAGCGCCACAAACCGCGCTTCGTCGGCTCCGGCATCGCCCTCATGGGTTTGGGCAACCTGGTCGTCGCGCTGGCCCACTTCCTGTCCCCGCCGTACAGTTTGGCGGGCGCCGGCTCCGACACGTGTCCGGAGACGGGCGTCAGCGACTCGTGCAGCGCGTCCGGAAGTATCAGGTGGGGAAATTTGAATTTCTTGTACATCTACAATGTGAAGAACATTCGTGCCGAGGTTCAGTTAAAAGAAGTCGTCGATTTTTCTTTTTACCTGCTCTAAAACCATATATTTAGATCGCTTTCTGTATATTCCGTATCCTAAATCCCGATTATTAGGATATACCTCTTCAAACCGGCTACAGGTGCCTATTAATGAGTTTCCATCTTCCGTCCGAGCTTCTTTTTGTCCGCAGCTTTTTGTGAGGCACTCTTAAATGTATCCATGCAAAGTCCTTAATTTGTGCGTAGAGCTCTACGGCATCTTTGCAGGCTAAGTATGTTAGAATATTATGTAGCGCAAAACTGCCAAGTGCCTTAGACCAAAGACGTATTTCTGACGTGACCTGGACAGTCCGTAGGACGTGCACTGAGATTTTGCATTTTATCTCCACTGAAATGTATGCTCCGCACTTGATATTTGGTCTATGGCGCTTTGTTTCGCATGCTTAACATCATACTCACTGAACAATTTTTTTCAAAATAATTCAAGTAAATGTGAGCTTTGCCTAAAGAATAGATGCGGTAGCGAATCTTTAACAATGCCTTTTAATTCCGAGATTTGATGCACTGAGAGACTGCCACAGAATTTGGCAAAGAAACTTCTTGAGCTTGTTTGCTTTTTCAAAACCTAGTGCAGTACCTGTCTCGCTTCTTGATAAAGAACTACATTTGCATGAACGGTATACAGGTAATTATGTAGTCGGTCAAAACATGTATGGTGTACTGGCCTCCTACCTAACTAAGGGATGCATTTTAATTGGGAAGATAAATGTTATGACACCACCCAGAACATTGCACAAATTAGTTGCGTAACCATTTTGGCGATCTGTGCGATGTCAGCGCACGTTAAAGATCCCCAGGTGGTCGAAATTACTCCGTAGCCCTCCACTACGGCTCCCTTTCCTCTCTTTCCACTTTCACTCCCACCTTCATCCCTTCCCTTACGGTGCGGTTCAGGTGTCCACAGAACAAGTGTGACAGATACTGCGCCTTTCCCTTCCTGTGAACTAATATAAAAAAAAAATAAAAAAAAAAACATTTTGGCGCGAAATCACGTGCCTATTTCTTCTGGCATGCTTCTCTCAATTCTTGGTTATGGCATCGGTGGCGCCTTTTCTAAGGACCAAACCGTATACGTTTCGTATAAAAAGTATAAGTTTTAAGACCAATCAGCGCATTGGCTGTGCAGTCTCTGGAGGCGGTCAGTATACTAGCGTTCTTTTGCACTCATCAGAAAAATCATAGAAAAAGTGAAAGATATCTTTTCACAATTCAGGTTGTCGTCTTTGTTAGCGCGCTCGTTTTTAAAAACATATTGCCGATGATTACGTTGCTTCCTAATCCAAAATTTGAGCGCAGCTCATCTGCTGTTTCTCCTTTTTCGACAGATTGAGGCAAAGATTTCAAGCAAGACATGTATGGACAATTACAGACAACTTTTTTATTTTTTACACATATTCCTTCAAGAAACACTCCCCTAACAGTTCTCGACTGTCATGAAGGAAGCTTTGTGGTCGGAGAAATGAAGAGAGCAATAAGTTATCGGGGGATTGCGGAAGGCAGCGCGCAGGCCCATGCTTTTCTCTGTGAGTGTGTAATTCTCGGTTACTGCACATGCTACCCTGCAGTTCGGTGAGAGAGAAACAACTTTATTTGCCCCAGCTGTCGTGAATTAGGGCAGATAGGTCCTATGTGGCCCCCAGGTGAAGGCGACATCCTGGGCCCACGAAATGAGTGAAAGTTGTGTGTTCCTGTCTGGCTTGGTAAGGAGTTGGTGCCAGCTTTCCGCAGAGGGAGATGGCAGGAGGGCCCTTGGAGGCGGGTTATTTACGCATCCCCAGAGGATGTGCGCCTGAGTGGCGGGTTCTCTGTTGTTATAATTTGGACATGCGGGGTCGTATTCCCCGTTAGTAATTAGTGATAGCCTGGAGTGACTAAGAAATGAGTGTGTCTGTAATCTACGCAGCAGGGTGGCTTGTGCTCGGTCGAGGTCGGGGTGGGGAGGCGGGAAAAGGCGTCGTGTCTCTTTGTATAAATTGGTAATTTCGTTGTGGGCGCTCGTATTATTCATGCATTATCTTAACAGTGTGTACCATGTGTGGTCACGTCTCCCACTTGTGCTCTGAAGCATGCCTTTCATATTTGGTTCACCTAGCAATAGTCGCTCCTCAGTCGAGGCTTCATGGGATGCGACACTGCCTCTGCCAAGACAAAAAAAAATTTGGTTCACAGGAATGGAAAGGCGCAGTATCTGTCATACTTGTTTTTTGTGGACACCTTAGTCGGGGGGGGGGGGGGGGGTTGCTGTAAGGGAAGGAGGAAGATGAGAGTGAAAGTCCACTTGAGCTATGAAGCGTGCCTTTCATAATTGGTTCACAGAAATGGGATGGCGCAGCATTTGTCACACTTGTTTCTGTGGACACCTCAATCGCGCCGCTAGGAAAGGAAGGAGGGTGGGAGTAAATGTGGAGCTGATTATGAGGGACGACGCCGATGGCGACAACGACGCGAAACCCAAAAACGGGCACCAAACGAAGTGGTGTCCGTGTGCTGTGCGATGTCAGCGCACGTTAAAGATCCCCAGGTGGTCAAAACTACTCCGTAGCCCTCCACTACGGTCCCCTTTCTCTCTATCCACTTTCACCCCCACCTTGATCCTTTCCCTTACGGCGCGGTTCAGGTGTCCACAGAGCAAGTGTGACAGATACTGCGCCTTTCCCTTCCTATGAACCAACCAACCAACCAACCAACCAAAGAGCTGCGCTCTAAAACAGAGGTTATGCACTTACACGTGTGACAAATACTGCGCCTTTCCCTTCCTGTGAACCAACCAACCAACCAACCTACACGTGCCAAATGCCCATATTGGGTTATTTTTTCTTGAGCAAGACAGGCCAGACCTTATATCCTGCTTTTAGCATTGAGTAATTTATAAAGGTGGGATTAAACTCCGCCTCCTTTACCTTTTTCTCTAATTCCAAGCGTATACATTCCATCACACCCCGTACAGTTGTTAATAGGCATTTCGGCTATTTCAGAGGTAATGTAAAACGACAGATTTTCACTTTTAAAACATCTTAACAAAATATACTGCATTAGGTTTCAAAGGGTTATAATCCCGGACATTTAAATGTGCAAAACACTGTTGCCTCATTTTTGTTCGGAGCATTCTATGTTATTAAAACAAGACTACTAATACTAGACAAGCATTTGCGCTCTCAAGAAAGTAGGCTAGCATTTGCGAGCATTTTTCATCATGCCCTCATTTCGTGACAATAGATTAAACCCTTCTGAAGAAAGCGTTTTTGTCAAAAGCCTGGGCAAGGAAACTGAGATTCTTCAGAAGACCTCATGAGGCGTAAAAGCTGACTGCGACGGCGTATCATTGCCATATAATGATTGGGACACTTATCTCTTCCATACGATAAAGAGTGTTAACGCGCATTTCCTCTAGCATATGCCTACCGCTGCTTAAGTTTCTGTTAGTTTCCCCTGCTTCTACCATGCAGCATTTGTATTCCAGCATTCCTTCAGGCAGTAAACAGTTATGCATGCAGTGCGCGTAAACCTGTGTGTCCTCTAGTTTATGAACGCTGTTTACTCTTCACTTATGTCTGAGAAGCATTTGGTCGAAACTCATTTTCAAAATAAAAGTTACGCTTATAGAAAAGCGAGCGTAAGGGTTAACACTGAATGCAGGCATACTGCTTACCAAAGATGACAAGAAGGGAAGTGGGGGGGAGGGCAGCTACGATGCAAGTTGCACCAGGGTATCGGAATATCTTCTGCCATTCAGGGTGGACTACGGACAGGTTTCAGTCGCTTATGTTCAACATGAGCTCAAATTCCACTAGATCGTTTTGCGTGTCATTTCTCCCTCAAATAAACGCTGCTGAAAAGCACACTCACCATTGCCGTCAATAGATTAACCTTCTTTAAAATCGTAGCTTATTGCCGTCTTGTAGCGTCACGCATTAGTAGTAGCACCATACACTGCATGTCAACAGCATTCGAGTTTTTTTTTTTTCGGTGTAATAAGAAAATATCTCCATTTTTGAGAGCGATAGGCGAAATATTCGAGCGTGGAGGATATGTATCGCAAGTTAACAAGTAAAGACCTAATGCAGTTACGTGGATTTTCCTTTTTATTTCTTTTTCTCAATTTTAAGATCCAGGGGCAGATAGCACGTTGAAAATGTGAGTTCTGTCGAGTTGCTTTGTACAGATTCCTTAAAGAAGGTTCAAAAGGAAAAGGGAACACATACAAAAACACACATATCAAGACAAGAAGACAAGAGACTAGTCCTCGAGTTTATCTCCGTTCTCTGTAGCGAATGTTTTCCTCTTAGCGCTGGAATAATAACATTTTGTTAAAAGAGTGTGATTTTTTATCTGAGAAAACGCAGGCTGTCATATTATTTTCCTGTTTCTATTATCTATCAGCTATTACCTTTGGGAACTTTACTGCTGCAGGAACTACCGGTTTATCCTGATGGCGGGCCAGTTCCTCAGCGGTCTCGGTGCCACGCCTATCAATACGGTCACCATCGCTTACCTGGACGAGAACCTGCCCAAGAAGAAGTCCAGCCTATACATTGGTGGGAACCTACAACGCGACTCTTTGCATCGTCAGCTACGCATAATTTCGCCTTTCGATCGATAATTTGAGCCGTAATTCCAGGCATCTGGGGAGAAACTTTTCTTCACAGTCGGGGCCCAAAGGGTACTGTATTGCTATCTTTATGTACATTATTCCACTGAGACTCGAACACACCGTCAAGTACAGAATGATGGCCAGAAAGTCGTCTAATGCCGCGCCACGACGACACTGCGGCGGGCTCGAAAATAGGTTGTAACTCCAGCTTGTGTCCTCCAAAGCATGAAAATTATTTGCGATGTCTTGTAACCTCGATAAAATGCGGGCGGCTCGGCATCTAAACAAATATAGGTGCAGCACTCTGGTCCTGTCGAGCTGCTGTATACCTTTGCCAGTCTTGGCGGTTTCACAACAGTTCGACAGGAAGCTGCAAGCATCCAGGATAGTATACTATGTCGAAACTGTTTTTCCCTTCGTCGTAGCAAGAAAGAATACGAAACAAGCTTATAGGTGAAAAAAGGTGCGTAACCTATGACTTCGGGCGCAATTGTCAGCAAGCCTTAGAGACAAGAGAAAGCGCGGCGGAGCGAACTCACCATTTTGTCTGGCTGAATATGCCTTCATCCTGTTCTAAACTGTGTTCAAATGGCGTCCTGTTTTATCAGAGATCAAGAGCCTCACTAAACAGCTAAAGTGCGTGTCATGCTTAGAGGGCTTGTTGTATGTCTCAAAGTGCTTGAACTAAGCAACTTTGCCTCTTTGTCGCCTGCACGCATGACGTCTGCGCAGTCTCTCCCACCTGAAAATTCGCTCTGTATAGTGAAATTCTAGAGATAATTGCGACGAGCGCCTGTCGCGGACGCAACCGACTTATTTTGTGACAGGTCCCGTAGCGTGCATATCATTGCTGCAGGAATCTTCAACAGCATGGCCATCGTGGGGCCCTCGATCGGTTTCATTGTGGCCGGCTACACGCTCACCTACTACGTGGACGTCACCACCGACGTCTCCGCGTACGTATACGACGCTCACTACTGGCCTCTCTGTTGGATCAAGCATTCTGCTTTGCTGATGTGCATTTCATAGTAATTCACCACACAACACACGCGTATTGTCCTCAAATATCATTCACAAATGAACCGTAAGCAGACTGCGCGACATTGCTTGCGACTTAATCATGCCCTAAACTTCCTCCCCGCTTCTTTTAAGCTTTACTACTTCCTCCTACACAGTCTCTTAGGATTTTTTCGTAGGGAATTTTTACTTGATGTAATGAAAGAGAGGCGTTTAGGCGAAATAGCCTGCATGAGCCTGTGGCACTGAGCAAGAGGCAGATCCCATCCATCCCATCTCACCCATCTCTAGAAAACTACCACCAGACGCTCTGGCGACGACTCCAGACGCGCACCCTCCCGTCCCCTTATAGTGCGTCTCGCTACCACCACACCCTCACCGATCCCTCCTGCACCCTTTGCAACAAATCCCACCGCCACCCTCGCCCACATCCTGTTCCAAAGTTCGGCGGATCCTCCTCCGCGGGGTCTAGAGCACCTTACCACCATGGAGGATTGGGAGACCCTGCTGCACTCTGAGGACCCGGTTCGGCACAAAATCGCCGCAAACTGGGCTGCCGACGTCATGAACCATAGGAACATGAACGTTTGAGTATAGCGGGGCCGTACGGGGGCCCAGGGGCATGCATGCCTCAAACTCTTCTGTTTATTAATAAAGTTATTACTACTACTACTACTGGGTGGATCGTTACGGGGTACTAACGATGCAGATGGTACGCAGTTGTGCCGTGTTCGTACCGCGCACCAAACCTCAACCCTAATCAGGATTACACTTTCGAAACGACTCAAGATGTCAACTACAGAACAATCAAATATCAATTGCTATAAGACAGATGCAGGGACCCGGGCCGAATATTTTTCAGCGACTGTGGAGGGAGTAGAACAATTCTTCTGAACTCTCACCAATGGTCGGCAAGGAGCTTTTAATGGGAAGCAGAGACGAGAACTTTGGTTTTTTATGTTGTTTTAAATTTGCTAACGATGTGAGTTTTTACGAAAATATGCTTGCAGTCTGCAAACATTGTTTTGAGGTATTTCTGCGCATTCATTTCCGCGCCAAATCTAGCTGTCCCAAGCTTGTTCTAGTTAGTACAAAACCCAAGTGTGATGTCTAATACGAAAGTAAGGCCTACATTGTAAGGCCGTGCTGTGTCACGAAACTTTAGCTCCGTGCAATTACTGTGTCATTAGTCTAGCGTTCATCGGCTCTGAGTGACGCATTAATCTGTCCACACTGCAGCCTCGGCTTGAGCAACAAGAGCCCCGCGTGGATCGGCGCCTGGTGGATAGGATTCGTGGTGGCAGCCATCATGGCACTGACACTCGGCCTGTTCACTTCCTGTTTCCCGAAGCACCTGCCCGGTACGCCCGCCGCCGGTGTCCCCGTACTCCCAAATGCTTGGAAAGCGAAGTTTGGGGGTTTTAAGCAGAATGCGCTATGTGCTATACAAGGCAATTTTTTTTTTTTATACTTGAGAAGACCTTTCAAGCTGAAGTGCAAAATATATAAGAGCATGCAGTTCGGTAGTACCGCTGTACCGCTACAGTTAGAAATTAATTACAAAATTCGACGTCTGTTGCAGCGGTAAGGTACACTGTATTGGATTAGCGGCCATTCCTGGACTGGGGTAACTAGGTCGTTCTCTTAGCAATCTTCCATAACCATCCCCAGCTCTTGCATATTTATGAAACAAAATAAAAATGCTCGCATATTGTTACCTTGTTAGCTTATAAGGTGCAGTATTCATTCTATCATGTAGCAAGAATAAAGTCATAGCTCTGTGTAAATAAAACCAAAGTCACGCAGAAATGTGGGAAATTTCTTGGCGAAACTTACATTTAACACATTTTCAGCTACAGTTTATATCTGGTACGGAAGCGTGGCAGTAGCCTTCACTCAAATTTGTTAGTCAGATTGTTCCATATATTGTTCATGTAAAGTATATTGCTAACAATGCCAGTCGCAGGTTAGGTTACCACCGTAGAAACTTTTCTCAAACCCCAAAACCACCTCAGCATAACAAATAACTTCTCATGGCATGTTCATATAAACTATATTACTAGCAATGCCAGTCGCACGTTAAGTTACATCCGTAGAAACTTTTCTCAAGCCCCAAAACACCTCAATATAACAAATAACTCCTCATGGCATGTTCATGTAAAATATTTTACTAAATGCCAATCGCACGTTAGGTTACCTCATTAGAAACTTTTCTCAAGCCCCAAAACACCTCAAACTAACCTTGTATCAACACTACTCATGTGAAACACAGCTATTAACTCTTACTAGCAGAGTAGCTTATTCCCTTAACCATAGTTTAACAGTACACTGCATATTCCTCGGTTTCACAAAAGCCGTCGATAAAGTCCCTCATAAGTTACTCCTGAAATTACGTACCTTGAACATTGATCCCAGCATTATACAATGAATTGAATGTGTCCTCATTAACCGTTCTCAATTTGTAACATCTATTAACTTTGTATTACTTACTGCTCCTGTAAAATCTGGTATTCCACAAGGCTCCAGTTTAGCCCCTTGATAACTCCTAATATATATTAATGACCTTCCTGACTGTGTTTCCTCAACCATCAGGCTTTACGCCGTGACTGTGTTTTTTTATCGTATAATAAATAACCTTCATGACAACTTGCTCCTGCAGTCCGATCTTGACGCAATCTCTAGTTGGTGTAACAATTGGCTTATGACCCATAATGCTAGTAAATGTAAAAGTATGACAATCTCTCGTACTACTGACACGCATCTAACCTTCAGCTACACACAAAGTATTCCTTAAAAGTGTTACTTGCTACAAATATCTTGGAGTTCACAAAACAAATAACTCCTCATGGCATGTTCATGTAAAATATATTACTAAAAATGGCAGTCGCATGTTGGATTACCTTCGTAGAAACTTTTCTCAAGCCCCAAAACATCTCAAACTAACCTTGTATCAAACTTTAATTGGAACTAAACTAGAATATGCCTCCCGCTATATGTCATCCAGATCTTTCTACCTTATTTGACGATATCGAAGCAGTTAAAAATGGATCAGCGCGTTTCATTCTTTCTAATTATGCCCGTACCGCGAGTGTTTTATTAATGAAGTCGCAACTATGTCTTCCAAATTTAAACGTTCCTAGAAAGTTCTCTCATTTGTACCTATTTCATAAACTTTTTCACTAACCTTACTAAAACGTGAACTTCTTTCTGAACCTACCTACTTGTCAGCACACATCGATATAGACATAAAGTTCATACCCCCATTCTGTCGTACAAATATGCTTCTTTATTCTTTCTTGTCAAGAACTCCAAGAGAATGGAACCATCTTGCCCCCTTCTATTGCCTGCATCGATGATCCCACAGCATTCAAAGATGCGATGAAACATCTCTTTTCTGTATAGCCCGGCCACTTTTTCTCTTCCTTGGTGTATATCTATTTCCTTCACGTTTAAAAGGCATGTACTTTATTTTTTGGTCGTGTCTCGCAAAAAAACTATGATGTTTCCACCATGTACCCACCTCCTCTGTAACGCCGAAAGGCCTTGAGGGTAAATAATTAAATACTGAAGTAAACACTGCCACACTAGGTCTTTCACACAAGCACCAGTTCAGCGAGTAAGAATGAGCTGGGTGTCTGGGCAAACGATTACTTCAAATATTCTTCATAGAACTACGTTAGACACATCGTTAGATTTTTTTTTTTTTTAAGGACGGGTGAAGCCTGCCGCAAACATTCCAACAAGCGGCGCAAAATACAGGAAGAGCTTCTCGCCGAACTTGTATCGATAAGAGGCTATATTACTGTGACGCTCAGGCTCTAGCAATGTCTAAACAACGCTACTTATCATTGAAGAAGACGCAAGCCTGTGCACAGAGGCGACATGCGAACACACGTTTCTACTAAAAGTCGCAATGCGTGTAGAGGAACCCCAGGTTGCTGAAACCCACGCGCCGTTCCTTCTCGGTGCTGCGACCTGTAGCGTACGTTCTGCCCATACGAAGGCGACTCACAAAGGCTTGTCGAAGCGACATGATTTGGAGTGGCTGCCTCGCGGCTGAATACGGCGCAGGCTATTCGGAGCTGTGCGCGGAGAAAAAGGCGGATATGTCCATGTTCTCGGTGGTGAGCATGCTGGCGACGAGCGATTTCGGTCGCCGACTCACCGACTTGCCCAAGGCCATAAGGCGGCTGCTCTCCAACGTGCCCTTCATGCTGCTCTGCTTCGCCATGTCTTTCAATCGTGAGTGCTGCTGTCATCTTCGAATGGCTATGTCAGAACATTCACGCTGCCGCCCCCCCCCCATCCCTCCCCGAACTGCGCTCGTTTTCTTAAGCCGTTTTTCTTCAGCCTACTTGCATGCACAGTGTATATATATATTGTATATATTGATATATTGATATATTGATATATATTGATATATATATTGTATATATTGATATATTGTATGCATTTGTTTGGTTGTCAACTTGAGTTCGCTCAGCTCGATTAGCTATTAATAGGTGATTAATAGAGCGCAAAAAAAAATGCACAGTTGAACGAGCGAAAGATATCAGGCATAAAACTCGGTGCTTGGGGGTTATTCCTACAATCTCGTATGGAGGCAACCATAAACCATATTTCTCAAGAATTGAATTAGACTTCTGACTGTCGCGGAAAAAATCTTATTCTAAACATCACGAAATAGCATATGACAGTAACCATACGTTAAAGCACAGAATTTTTTGTTTGTTTTTTTTAAGAAGACAGAAACGTTTTTTTGACCCACTCTATACTGCCTGAGAAACTTTAGTGCCATAAAAGTTTCTTTAGTTAATCCTGTCCATTTTGTTTATAGACTTCATTCGACGATTAGGTCTTGTATTAAAAATTTCTTTAAAAATGTACACACCGGAAACTGTTTTATTATAAGGGCTGTATGATATTGCCAGGGGGCGCTCGGAGTGAAAAACGACGTTGAAGTGAATCGGCTCCGGACTCGCAGGACGTACCTAAACCTTGGATTGTGTAATTCTACCTGTACCGGCTCTGTTAACCTAGCCCCAGTCGCCAACACCGTGACAAATCTGGTGGAGGTGCTGGATGGAGGTGCCAACACCGTGACAATATAAACGTATTTCCATGATCAAATGAATTAACAGCATACCAATGAATAAATGTATGCAGGTCTGGTTTAATTGGCTGTTAAGTAGCCGAGAGTGTGTGCTTGTAATAAAAGCTACGTACAGTCTCAAGCACAGTCTCAATAGAAGCTTGTTTTCGAACGACTCTACGCGCCACCACGTCGTTCTCCTCTTTAACAAGCGCCACCGTCCACTTTGTCCTTTTCTTACACATGCGCAACACCGCGCGGCGCAGCGTAATTGACATAACAATATTATTTTGACATCCTGTGATATAAATAATCGAGACGTTTGTTGCTTAGCCCACCTTTTCATTTCTGCATGCCGCTGACTGCAGAGATGTTCGCCATCGGCATCACCTCCATGATGACCAAGTTTTTTCAGTCGCAGTTTGGGCTGCCGTCAGCTAAGGTCGCCTACCTCACTGGTGAGTTCCTCGGCGCAGGAAGAGCTTTAAGTGGCACGGCGTAATGCGGAGTTTTATTTTCTGTGCTCTCTCACTACATCTGCTGTTACCAATTTTTATGTACTTCATTACTGTTAGCTTAAGTGAACAAATATTGGGCTTTTCAGCAGACCAACCAGAATTCTTACATACAAGGTTTTTGAAGCGAAAAGATGGTTTCTGCGGCACAATCATATCAGTGCTTGCAGACATGACAAAACAAGGGAATTTTGTTAATTATGTAGTGATTAACTAATATTTGACAATTCGCTTCTTAACTTTGGTTGGCCATGTAGTTGCATGAAATATTAGTAGCTTGTCATTAGCACCAGATTATATTCTTGAAAGGTTGAATATAATCTGTGATGTGCCTCAGTGTCGCGTCACTTCTTTCCCGCGAGTGCTGGAGCAGCAAGCAGCAGTGAGCACGCAGAGCAGGAGGGGGCAGAGAAGGGGACGCGGCACTTGTGCCATTAGCACACGGCTTTGGGAGCGGTGTTTAGAGTAACTTGGGTTAGGGGCAAAGAATATCGAGATTTCTTTTTCTTGAACTACGAATTTCTAGCAAAAACTGGCAAGCTCTCCTTTCTAGCCAGATAGCTAACTTATATAGATACTAATCAATAATTATTCTGCTATTTCTCCTGTATATCATGTCTTTTTCACTCGTATTTTTAGCGGAAGAAATACGGCATATTGTCTGGTGACACGTTTATCACAGCGCCGCTCTAATAGCTGTTAGTCTTACCCTATGCCAAAAAGAAATCACAGACTGACGCATATATTACAAACTGACAAAATCCTGCGCTGTGCTCTTCAGTAAATTCAATGAATAACAGTAATGAAATGAAAATAGTTTAAATAAACTTAAATAAATTCTCATAATTTTTTTGATCTCCTACAAGAAAAGACTGCCTAAGATAGAACCTATAGGTTTACGTTTTCAGGAAGGTATTTCCCTGTGGCCTGGAATCTCAACCTTAATAACGTATGAAGACGAAGCGCGATATTCATATCTTTATAGAGACAAATGATAAAAATCCGCTGTTTGAAAATGTCTATGTATCTGCAGCGTTGGGAAGTAAAGGAATCAGCGTAAATACATATTTTGGAATTTCGCGAATAGACTCCTACGCTAAGACAGCCCTGCGAATATAGATTCAGTTTGGTTTTGTCAAAACCGCAACATCTTAAAGTCTGACCTATGCAAAGGAGGCTGCCAATTGAAGCGTAGCTCTCCTGTAGGTCGCTTAGATCTAGTAGCAGCCAGTGGCTTCAGAAAGCCTGGGTAACCCGTAGGTCTGCATATCCCTTTGCGGAGTAGTCTGTTATTATAGTCTATCACCTTTCAAAAAAGCATAGTTTTATTTTTTAAAGTACAGGCGATGGATCCAGATGTCCAAGAGGTGTGTCAATAACGCTCCTTAAGCGAAGATGAGGTCAGTCACGGTGTAACTTGACTCATTCGCTGCCAGGTGGGAAAGGGGTGTGTTCCTTTCTTCATATCTATGCTTCTTCCCAGCAGGATAAGCCTATAGGATGTAGGACGTCAGTATTAAGGAACGAACTGCATTAAATGTTACAAAAGCAAACACATCAATTGAGCAGATTTAGACAAGAGAAATATATTTGAGTTTCACTGAAGGAGTTGCACTTGCAGGACCCATCGTGTTGGTGGGTGGCGGCTTCGGCGCTATTATCGGTGGCGCCTTGGTGAGTCGTTGGAATCTAGACTACGCTGGCATCATGCGGTTATGCATGTACAACTGCTGCTTTTCGTGGTTCGGCGTGCTCACCTTCCTGGCCTACTGCCGGGAGAACACGTACGCCACGTCACAAGGATACATTGGGGCCCCGTAAGTTCAAACATGCAACACGCTGATAACCGTAACGATTCATGTTCTTCCATAAAATTTATGCTGAGCAGGCTGTTTAAGAAGATTGTATTTTGATACTTAAGAAAGTTTGTGGTTTGCATAAAATCGGTTTTTCAAACTGAATTCGGGATTTAAGAGGTGGTCCGTATTTTATCCTTGTTGACTCAATACGGGCCCACGGCAGATGAATTCTTAGCACTATTAATTTGAATTCCGCGTAGTCGTAATAAAGTTGCGCAAAGTGAGAGAATAAAAAATACGCTCTGAAAATGTCACTTGATATAGGCACACGGCTAATGTAGCGTGATCAATCAAATATGCTCTGAAGTGGAACTCAAGAGACTTCTGATGCGCATACAAGAAGAGAGGAGAAGTTTGGGCTTAAACTGAACATTAAAAAGACAAAGATCATGGCGTCTTGCCCTATCAAGTCCTGGAGCATCAAGGGACAAGAAGTGGAAGCTGTGACAGATTTTCTCTTCTTGGGCTCCAAGATTACCCCAGATGGTGCCTGCAGCCATGAAATTAGGAGACGCTTGCTTCTGGGAAAGAGAGCCATGGCTAGCCTTGACCGCCTAGTAAAGAGCAGAGACATTAGTCTGCCAACCAAGATCCGTATAACTCGTGCCATGGTCTTTCCTGTTGTGATGTATGGATGCGAGAGTTGGACTGTGAAGAAGGCTGACCGCCGAAGAATTGACGCGTTTGAATTGTGGTGCTGGCGGAGACTCTTAAGAGTTCCTTGGACTGCAAGAAGATCAAATCAGTCGATATTGTCGACCATAAACCCTGAGTGCTCATTGGAGGGTCTTTAAAATTAAAGCTCAGCTACTTTGGTCATCTGATGAGAAGAGAGGAGTCGCTGGAGAAAGGTTTGATGTTGGGAAAGGTTGAGGGTCGCCGGAGAAGGGGTAGGCAGCGAACGCGATGGTTAGATGGCATCCTCGAGGCGCTGCAGAGACCGGAAAGCGTGGCGTGACATGGTCCATAGGGTCACGAAGAGTCGGACACGACTGAACGACTGAACTGGACAGATATTTGTTATATATGATTAAAAAGGGAGCGCTTCTCATGAATTTATCCTATAGAATTTCTTTCTTCCGAAATCTAATTCTCCAATCGCAATTCGTGACTTGCAGAAGGCCCACTACTTTTGACTTCCGCTGTAACAGCCACTGCAACTGTACGTCGTCTATCCTGAACCCGATATGTGGCGCCGACAACGTGGTCTACCTGTCACCGTGTCTAGCAGGCTGCCGCAGGGAGATACAGGTCAAGAGCCTCAAGGTGAGCTCTCGAGAACTTTATAGCATTTCGGGTAAGAATGCAAAGCAACGTCTTTAAGTTAGAGTAAAGACATCAAAGGGAAACAAAAATTACGGGGATGCGCGTAAGTGTGCTTAAGTACGGAAGGAGTGAAAACCACTTTTCCATGACTGTTTGCATTAACTGTATCGTCATTGTCATCGCTATTGCCATCATAATCACTATCGCTACTATCATTGTCGTCATTAACAATTAAATGCACGCTCACTGTCATCGCTACAACCATCATCCTAACCATCACTAACTGCACTGTCATCTTCATAGCTGCTATTATTTTTTTTGTGCTAAACGAGGAGTATTACTGTCGCTTTCCCACGACACCGGCACAGAGTAATGGTTTGCATTCTCAAACGGGGATCGGAGGGATACTGGTTCGATTCCCAGTGGAGATCGATAGTTTCCTTTCCATTTTCCGCACACACTTGTGCGTACAGAATCTGATAACGTCACTCATAAACCATGAAAGGCTTTCGTCTTAGAATTCTTCCTAAAATGTTTCTACCTGTGTAGCAATTAAGCAGGCATACAAGCGAGTAACGAAGATAAGAAAGTCTTACTACATATTTTATTATGGTCCCAAAAACGCAGTATTGAGTGTCCTACCAAAACTGTCATTTGGGGATGCTGTAAGATAAAGAGAAATGTGAATCATTTACGAGACGAGCTTGTCCCCACAAAGGAAGAAAAGTGCTACGCTTTTCTATAGGGCAAGGAGGAAAATAAACAGTCCCTAAAAGATGCATGATACTTGTCAACATTCGTGATCCGCGCCAGAACTGGCAGGGAATAGGGCAGTGATAATCTCTGTTTTATTACCTTGGCTTCGAAAGCGCTTTGTCTATGACATCATAAAAAGATGAATTTTCATAGTCGATCCTGTGTACTGCGCATCGCGGATGAGCACAACAGCAACTCCTGTAGAATCTCCCTTTCTTATCTTTGGCTCAGATATTCAGCCAGTCAGAGTGCTTTATGCACGTGGGGGGAGGGGAGTGGTAGGGGGGGGGGGAGGGGGAGGGGGGGGAGGCGGACGATGCCTACTGTTACCATACAAGCTATAAAAATTGAATCTATAGTCGTGAAAAACTCTGGCATTGCAGCGAAATTAACGAGTGAAGTGCGATCTAGAGGTTAACGTCTCGTTTATTGAACCATTAAACGTTGTGCAGAATACGACTGCTGCTCCCGAATGTACATGTTGAGGGGACTTAGCAGTAGTAATACTTAAAAAAGACCTTTTTTGCCTCTTCGGAAAGTCAATTATTTTCATTTCTAATCTCCCCCCACTGGCTCTTCTTAAATTATACACAGCTAAACGTTAAGAGCATTAAGCAGCGAAAACTCACGCCTCCATTTCATGTAGCCAATATTCTTGTTTCTTCTTTTGTGGCACAGTTTTACGCGTAAAACTTGATTTATGCTAATTTCACTCAAATAACGTTATATGTAAACCAGCGCTCCGTGTTAGTTTCTTAGTCGATCCAAAGCGTCGTGGAGGAGCGTGCTCCCGAAAGTTTATTTGTAGACTCGCAGGCACAAGAAATTCTAATGTCTGATGCAGCACAGCAAGTCCGAGAACAGACCGGGAAATGGAACGAGTGACACACGGAAACAAATTCAGGAGGCACTATACGTCTCCTTACGTGAAGCAATGTGAAACACTTCTCTTCTGGTATACTTGTCTGATTGTGCGTCTGTGCCCACACTTCTAAGGCCTTGTGTTACGCACGGAGTTCCGCCAATGTCTGGCGTGTTCAGACACGTCTGGGGATGTAGTGGCGCAATCTGCACTCAGCTGTTAAGACGTCAGACATTGCAATCATGACAATTACCAATCAAATCATAATTATCATGATAATTATCAATCACTGATTTCATTATTGTCGACATCTGAATGGTTCTCATCTGCGAAGGATAGTTTCTGTTCACACTTTCTGGTTACACGAAGCATAAGGTAGTTAGAAAGGCATTCGCCGTAAAATTGAACGGGCTATGGACTTATAATCACCACAGGCCACATATTCAACCTTGCTACGCCGACGACGAGACAAACGCTTTTCCTGTCTTGCCAATACAGAGTATGCCCTTGTTCTGCAATCAGTGTATGCTGGGATAATTATGGCGATCGATTATCAAATCAGCTTTAGTTGAGAAGATTTGAGGGCTATGCAGTGTCTATCAAAACAAATGTCATAATTAGCAGTTGTTAGCACAGGTACAAACTCAGCCATGAAGCTGCTGTTACCTCTAAACTTAATTGCAACCAATTTATTAAACCGACAGTAGTATGTTAGTAACGTGACTAAGTTAAACGTCAGTATTTTTCTGTGTTCTTTTTTTATCATGTAATCATGTCTAAATATAGTTAGGACTGAAACATTCGGGCTCTTATTTCCTAAACAGAAATCACCAAGAATGGTCCTATGCAGTAAGGGAATAAAAATCCCAAAACTATCCTGTGTTTACTAGTCTGTTCAATTCGAAACCAAGACCGTAGATTAATGAACAAAATGACACAAAATGCAAGGCACTAGCTCGGTGGCTGTGGGAAAATCTATTCCAAAGCATGTTGCAGATAATATGGGAAATATACGTGCATTTAACGTCACGGATGTCACTGTCATGCAGTGTCATGCACTGTCACAACAAACCGACTGATGCGGCCCTCTTGACGTAACTGGTGTACAAAAAAGTCTCCTTGTTCCAGCTCAAAACGGTGTAAGGCCGCGTGAAGGTCGGAAAGCTTCACCATCACTGGTTCGTATACCTATCATATAAATTCCCTCACATACTTTTGCAGATGTACAGCGACTGCTCTTGCGTGAACGGCACATTGAGTGAGGTGGCGGGCGTGAGTAGCGAGCAGGTTCTTCTGGAGGCCGTGCAGGCGACCCGGTCGCGCTGCCCCGTCGACTGCATACTGCTCTACCCGTACCTGGTCGGCATCTTCCTTTCCCTCAGCTCGGCATTCCTCAACGCAGCGCCCGCCACCGCGGCGTCCATCAGGTGCTCTATCTTGCTAAGCGTTATGTCTGGCGATCACGCAAATCGCGAGGCAGTTTCGCACCCTTTGTCGACGAAGCAAACACTCATGACATTTTGCACGAAGTCTTCGTAGTCATCCGAAAAATAACAACTGAAGAGTGATCACACTGTACTGCAGCACATAACGCAACATTGTAATGTCTAGAATTTCGCCTCTATTTGAATCGAGCATTTTCTAATTATTGCATCCATTACGGGGGCTCGCACCGGTAAATCTTCGCATTTCTCTTTCGTGTCGTTTCCTCTCCGACCACTCGCACTGTTGAGACCTGGCAGCTTCAGAATACCTGACGCAGGTTCCCGCAAAGTAATACATCCGCACCGCCAAACGGTGCCATGTATTTGTTTGCTGTCGCCCACAATTGTTGTTTACGCATTTGGGCATATCAACGGACATTGTGTTTAACTCTTCTATAATAACGCGTTTTAAGTTGCGGAACGTATATATCTAATCTGTTCAGGCATGTTGTGCTTAGACCACGGTCCCACGTCGTGGTCACCCCACATGACGGCGCTTGATCAGTGGTTCTATACACACTAAATGCATGTATCAACATGCATTTAACAGGCAGTAGTGAAAGGTCGAATATCAATTCGACCTTTCACTACTGCCCCAAGCGCTCTAGTAGTATTATAGGTGTCGACAGCCAGCCGACAGTTGGCGCAACAATATACAGACACTTGCAACAATACGAACACCGTGGTCGGTTCCTCAAAGGCGGTGTACGGTAGTACTACGTACACCACTCGAGATATAGCCTTGGCGAGCTCTCCTCATGGGTATGTACAACATACCCGGGCCCTGAGGAGCCATGGGCTTAGGGTGTTTCACGGGGACGGCGGTGACCTTGAAAAAATGTACTTCATAACGTTGTTGCAGTTATCTCATTTATTAAACAGCAATTGTGCATCACTGGTTTTCTCTCTTCTTCAAAAGGCATTTTGCCTTCGTGCAAATTTTTTTTTTTTTGCTTGGAGAAACACCAATGATGCAAGATACCCTCATTACCTTGATGTTGGGGACATTCTCGCACACTTTGATCGCGGGTGCTGTTGAGCTGCCACTTAATCCCAGGAACCCCCAGGGCAAGGCATCATATCGGGCCACAGACGGGAGACGGCGGTACTCTTTAGGAGATTACAACCTTATATCCTTCGCCACCATTATGTGGCGGTACAAGACCATATAACGTGACAGGTTCGTCAGACGCTTTTTATGGAGGGTACAATGCGCTAGACACCAGAAGTCTTGAACACCCCGTTAAACGTGCTAAACCTAGACATTGATCGCACCCTTTCCGTCTCGCTAAATCCCGCCCTTCAAAAAGGGTGCATTGAGATACTGATGCACTCTCTTAATTGGTGCAGTAAGCTCAAAATCAGTCGAAAGTAAGTTCCCATGTGCGTTTGCACCGTTCATATACATGCTCTGTAGCTCATTGTGTACGCTCATCACAGGTGCGTCAAGCCCGCGGAACGATCCCTGGCACTTGGAATAAAAACCATTGTCGCCCGCCTAGTGGGTAAGTGACTGTGGCTCTACACCGACTTTAAGAGCGGGAGCTGTTCGTTAGGATTTCAGGGGAAAAGATTAGCCCCAGAATAAAAATAGAGGAGAATGTATAACTTAAGCCCAGGCATTCCCAGGATATGCATAATGTGCGCGTTCGTGATGTATCTAGCATAGCAGGTTCATTCGGGCAGAAATAGGAAAACAGCGTCTATGCAGAGTCATTCACGGTCCACCGGCCGCATTGAAAATGCGTGGCCTCTGAAAAGGCCTTACATCCCCTTAAATTGTTGCGCATATTTTGCTCCCAATTGAACGTGTGCACTGCTTTAATCTTTTGTGTTAGTTCCTGCCCTTATGCTTATAACTGTGGTTCTTCGCGACACAACCTCCTTCAAAAGATCATGTCTTTCTTAATAGTCATCACAGACTTGTACTACATTTCTTCGCTTTGACGGAGCTCGAATTGAAGTTTTTACCGCTTTTCAAAGTTTACGTAAACTATTCCATATACGTTCTAACAGCAGTCATTATGCCAGGAATTTTCAAAGTAGGTAGTCATAGCTCCATAGCTGTAAGCTCTGTCTGACATGAAACTTCTACATTTCTCACAACGAGTGGCAGCAAGGCCCGAAAGGGCTAAAATCATAAGAGGTTGCAACGAGTTAAAGATCGCCCTGCCACCATAAAACACGGAGTGGCACCGAAGCGAAGCAGAGCCCAAATCGGAAGAGTGCGAGCTTGGGCGCCGAAAATATTGCTGTAAACTTATAGCCAGCGTCGTCTGCTTGTTCGTTCTGCCGCGTGCAAGCAACCCCTGTGAAGCAAGTTTGATGCCCTAGTTTTGAGAGCGTTTGCTTCGTGATACAAGTGCTGCGTATGTGCGGCTATGGTTTGTGCAAGCGCGTAACGTCCAGAGCAAGATGTCAGGGCCCCGGTTGGGCTTGCGGATAGCTTTTTGAGGGCAATCTTCGAAACTAAATCAATGATGTCTTAGGTGCTCTGAAGATAGTTTTCGTGATTAACGATTGCCAGCGGTTTCTCTGGTAGACTGGGTTGTTTATAACAAATTTGGGCTGTTCAGACTAAATAATGTCGCTGATTCTCTAAAAGTACGATTGGCAGCAGTTTCTCTGGTACGCTTGGTTGTTTATTAAAAATGTGCGATGTTTTCTGGTATCACACAAACTCTACGTACGAGATAAAAACAAGTGGTTGCAGTTTCGTAGGCTTCGATGCAAAACAGCCGATTTTAGGGATGGGTTGCGTCGGCGAATCAGGACACCTAGCAGACGACGGTGACCCAAGCACCAGGAATTGTGCGCAAGCCGGTCCTTGTCCTCGCATGCTTTCTTCTTTCCTTGGTCCCCCAGTGCAGCAGCGCCTGGAATCCGGTGCTCGAGCGATATTCTGTACATTTCGTATGGCATGTTCTTATTTCATATTAAGAGTGAGGGTGCGGATTCGTAAGCTGTAGTGCACTTAACCGTCTCCCAATAACGTCTCTCCGCTAATACTAGGGAACCATCTGTGTGGTTAATCTGCACCAAGGAGGCAAGAATGCTTACTGGACGCTTTTTCTCGCGCTAAACGTTAATAGAACTCTGCCGCGCTACCTTGTCGCCTACTGCTGCCACTAGCGTATAGTATACGCAGGTGCCCTCACACCAGAGACAATTCTGACACTTCCTCAATGTCGTTTGAAGCGATTTCATCTTAGCACGCCCGCATGCCGGAACTTTTCTAGCTTACTGTAAATATTCCTACTGAACCTCTCTGTAAAGAGTGCCAACCTAATCTAAAATGTTGGCCTAGCCTGAATATATGTATTACATTAACACATCCTGTCATCTCTACACGCACCTGGGCATTTAAAAGTGCTTCGAGACGCTCGAGCATAGCTCGTTCCAACCTTATGCTTTCTCCGCGGCAGGATCCATTCCGGCACCGGTGATCCTGGGCGGCATCGTAGACCAGACGTGCCTCATGTGGCACCGGTCGTGCGGCTCCAGCGGCAACTGTATCGTCTACGAGAACGAAGGCATGGCGCGGGGAATGTTCTATGCGCTGGCGGTGATGCTTTCAGCGAGCATGATCCTCTTCTACTTCTCGCTTGCCGTGTACCGCCGCAAAGCCCTCAAGCGCGCCGAAAGGAAGAGAAACGCCGCACTTACCGCCAGGTCTCCCAACAAAGATTCTCCCTAGCGGTGGCTCTACCATACTCGTCGGCAGCGCCCTATGACAAAACTGCCCTGCCAGTCTCTGCCGTGCTCCCTGGTGTGTCTCGTATACCGATACCGTGGGACGTCTGTGTAAGGTTGCACGCATAAAAAAACACGTCCAGCGAAAACCGCGGTGTTGGGACTTGATGCATGTTTTGATCATACGGGAGGCATCTTGCGTAAAAGCGTCTTCCAATGAGTAAATGTTTACTCTATAGCCGACCACGCCTCACTAGTTCTTACTTTTACAAAGGCACTAATTAGGCCTTTAGATCATGCTGAGTAACAGGGTGACTACATCGACTTTCTGTGCAACACGTGAGCACTGCTGGTGCGGAAACAACACTAGTCGTAGGGTCCAAAGAAACATCGTTAGTCTCTCCTCTGCCAGCTGCGGCGGGTGCTGCCGATGAATGATCGCTGCGGCGGCGCTGCGGTCAACCGGTGGGCGAAACGCATTTGCTGCTCGTTAGATGCATTGCGCGTGCGACCGCAATCTTTCCGTTACCGCTGCTTTTTCATTTGTCTAGGATGGCGCACAGTTATTGGACTTGTTTCCTTTAACGCTTTTCTAGCTTTTAGCAAGAAATTGTGGTTTGTTTCCCTTTCATCCAGGAAGTGTAATCAGGTGACTACTGTAGTTTCAGCATCATTGATTGTCTTTTAATAGGGCTGTCGAGAATAGCCAGCATGTTCTCACTACGTGACTGCCTCTTTGGTGCTGAAACTAAGGAAGTTTTAGTTTAGTTTTCTTTGTACATCTTTAGCGTCCCAAAGCGACTCAGGCTATGAGGGACGCCGTAGTGGAGGGCTGCAAAAAATTTGACCACCTGTGGTTCTTTAACGTGCACCTGGCTTTTCGCCTCCACCGAAAAGCGGCCACTGCTGCCGGGATTGCGATCCCCCATCCTTGAACACAGCAGTCGAGCACCGTAACCACGGCGCCACTGCGGCAGGGCAACTATAAGGAAGGGAGCATTCCTGATCCACAGTTTCCCGATAGCAGTGGTTTCAGAATGCTGTGAAATACAAGCGCGTTAATCGTGACCGAGGAGGGTGGCACAGGTTTAGAGGGAAGAGAGAATGCGGCTGTCGACCTGTTTATGGAGAGTTTTGGGATTCATGATCTGAAGAAAATCACCCCCGCGAGCTGTAATTGTGCTCACTTATCAGACGTGAAACTGCTCACAGTGAAACAAAGCGTCGGCACTTCTAACATGAATAATACTTGCGAAACCACTATATTATAGGACTATTCACATTGAGGACAAATGTAGCGTTTCTGAAGAGTCCCGACAGGCTGGTGTGAAGCAGTTTTTAAGGCGAAAGCCTTTAATGGCGCATGCTGTTGTGGACAAAATGTGCCCAGCTTATGCGGCGGCTCTGATTGGCCGAGGCGAGATGACGTCATAGAGGTCTCGACCAATCACTGAGCACCACCACAGTATGCGCAAATGCGTGCCTTATTGGTCATTTGTCAATCAATGATGAATTGCTAATTAATGACTAATAATTAATTACTGTAGGATTGAGGTTTATTATAGGTACTGGGAGATCAAGAAGCCCGTAAGTTCCCGTTACTGATTCATGACTGATTAAGTAATCATTTTATTTATTATTGCCTAATTGAATAATTGCCTTATTAATGGCTGATTCATTACTACTTAGTGCCAGTTGAGCAGCAGAATGCAGCACTCAGGCGTTCGCCTTTCACTACTTTAGTATCTAAAGTCACTCGTAATTTTTTGTAAATGTAAATTGATGTAAATAAATTTTAGCAGAAATTAGTTTAAGTACACTTCATGGAAGCAGTCTGAGCTTTAGTTACACTTTAGCAAAACTTCTGTGAATTTTAGTGAAATTATAAACAGTAAAATTTCCCCACTAATGAATGAAACAAAAATTGCCAAAAATATAAGAGCAGCAAGCATGGGTGGTGCAGTGGTAAGACGCCCGACTACTGTGCCGGAGTTCCCGGGTTCGAATCCGACCTCGGCGGATGCGTTTCGATGGAGGCGAAACGAAGAGGCGTCCGTGTGCTGTGCGATGTCAGCGCACGTTAAAGATCCCCAGGTGGTCGAGATTACTCCGTAGCCCTCCACTACGGCTCCTCTTTCTCTCTTTCCACTTTCATTCCCACCTTCCTCCCTTCCCTTACGGCGCGGTTCGGGTGTCCACAGAGCAAGTGTGACAGTTACTGCGCCTTTCCCTTCCTGTGAACCAAATTAACTTTATTAAGCATGGTCTGCTTGATAGGCAATAAGTACCACCTCCCAATTCTTTAGTAGTATTGCGTGAGCTTCGAAAACTCGCTCAGTCACCGCGATCAGACGATATCGGCGAGAGTCGGCACCTGCACAGAATAAGTTAGACCCAGCTACTGTGTAAAGCGAACAATTTTATTGCGATAGCAATACTGCGTAGGTTTCGAGCCGTCGCGTATCCCCGGCGGACGCCACGCTTGACCTTGAACAGCCGAGGAGGAGGAGGAGGAGGAGGAGGAGGAGGAGGAGGAGGAGGAGGAGACTGGTAACCGTCGCTCTCGCGTCATACTCTTAAAGGATGAGCTGAAGTGTCCCCAATAATGTAGCACCTTACACTGATAGGGCGTAATAGGGCCATAATGTAGCAGGCAAAAAAAGCTTCCGCCGTTGCTACGCAATTCAACTAGGATTAACCAAAATTAAACCACAACTAATTTTTTTTTTGCTCAGCTTTTATAAAACCTGTGAATTTCTTACTAAAACTAATGGCGAAGTTTTTGATTTTTTTATCCGTGGTTAAGACGCTTGGCTACTGAACCCGAGTACTCGAGTTCGAACCCGAACGGCTCCGTTCGGCCCCGTTTTATTTCTTAAGAGTTAAAGCAACAGCACATATAACTGCTTCCGCAGGTCAATAACCCCTGCTTTAAGAAAATGCCTTCTCTATACTGATGTCGTAAGGCTCCGAGTCACAATATGGGCTGAAAGCTCTCAGTTCATTTCAATGCAATTCAGTTTCCAGTACGGTTTGCACGCAGAATATAAATACACAGGAGGGGGTCCCAAGGCAAGAAGGCGGTAGGTAGGACCTTCCATAATAACAAAACAGTATGCAATATACGAGCACGGATGAATGGAATTTGCGGGGTAAATGGTAAAAGAAGCAACTGGAACAGGAAGGCAAAACGTTCGACAAATATTAAGGAAAAAAATGAAACATAGCAGGGAAATATGAGTTCCCGGTACAGGACGTACAAGCGCAGGCAGAATTTGTATATACGCAAAATAGACTATGTATAGGATGATATGAGAAAAGTTTATTTTGAAGCTCAAACATTGAGATTCAATATTTTATGTCTTCAAGTAGACAATTCTAGAATGCTATGGCAGAAAACTGCAGACGTTGCTTGCCATAATTCGTTTTCGGCTAAAGAGGGTTCTTAAGGGAAGAAAAGTGTGCACAGTTGGCATTATGTAGTAAATGAGGAAAAATGCTGAAGATACATTCCGCTTCCGAAGAAGGGGGAGGCGGGGGGGGGGGGGGGGGCAGTGCCGCGTGACCCCTCAGCAACCAAGGGAGACGAGGACGAAGTACGGCGTAATGTGGTGCCATATTGACCGCGTCAGTGCCTTCTCTCGGAATCATTAGCGAGCGCTCATTACCGACGCCTTGCACTGGTTAGATTTTCTGGTGGGTGCTTCTTCCCACAAATCTATCACTGCATTCAGCTGGTACTTCAAATCATGAATAGCAAGCTGCCAGTGCCCCTCAAGTTGAAAGTATCTAAGAAATTGTTGCTTGCCTGTAATTGTTTGATGGACAAACTTTGAGGTTAAGGAAATATTGGACACTTTAGAAACAACTAACCTTAATTCAAAACCGCACTATGATTTCTGCAAAACAAAATGATAGGTAAGTTAAGGATCCAGGAAAGATCGAGGCGATAATGGTTGCACACTGTCAAAGCCTAACACAGGTTGAGGGAGAGCCTTAGTCTGTCTCGGTCCAGTTGAAGACAAGAATTCAAGTCGAAAGGAGGGAAAAACGTTGTTGGGAGATAAGATCAAAATGATATTTCGCGGACCCGCCTCCCCCCCTCCCCTCTCTCTCTCTCTCTCTCTCTTTCTTTCAGCCCTTCTTTTTCTTGTTTTACTAGGTACCAAGATAACGGAGTGGTTCCGGAAACAAATGCATTGATACCTTCGTCAAGAATTAGGAAGTAGAAAAATACAATACAAACTATCAAAGCTGAGAACTAATTATGGTGAGCAAAGTGTAAAATCTCAAATAGCTATGCTTTCGAACAGAAATAAGGATCTGGTTACCGTAACTGAACCGCACACATCACTAGATGCATTCAAGCGTGCTTTGACTGAAATAATTAAGCTTTTTTTTTTTATTTCCAGAGAGAAAATTGAATATTTGAATATTTGAAGAAATTCTTATGATCAGAATCTTAGAAATGCCATAAAGGCAGAAACTATCCTCGTGTCTGAAGTTTATACCACCTAGCAGGGAGCAACAGCCGGCTACCACCTACCGCGGTTGGATATATAACTCAGATATATAACGTGCTCCTAAATAGTACATAGGTTTTAAATGCACAGGCTTTCGAAGTTCCTCCTCTTGGATTAAATAAATAGCCTTAATATATTATTTTCGACTTCTTTTCAGAGAAGAAGAAAACTCGCTTATCAGTGTGCTGCACACGGTGCGATCCAAAATGAACGGACGAAATAAGCTGTGGAATACTATATCTTTGGAATTTGTCACCGGCAGTGTATCCTAACATTGTGGTTAGGATTTCAGATGTCGTCCCTCGTAGCTTTCGGCTATGAATTCCCGAAATGCAGCCACTGAACAATGAGCCCATATTCTCAATTCATATTTTGTGGTAAGAAGCCGTAGTCATATCCTTGAATGCTATAACGGCATCGAAGGGTCGGAAACAAAAGGCAATCGGTGGTGAATTTAGGCATGAGATAACTCTAGGTCTAGCCTATGAAAGCCTTAACACTTATAACGGCAGGTGTCGCGTTTCTTTTTATTTTTTGTCTAGACAACGCGCCGACCGAGCGGCCAGGTGACATATAGATGGATGAACGCATCAGGATGAGGATGATCGCCGGCGGTGAACTGGTATGCTGGCGACATCTGGCATCGGCAGCGCGAGCGTCCCAGCAAGGGATCCGGGCAGCTGACAAGCCCGGTAGAAGGAGCGGTCGCTCGAGTCTGCCGTTGACGCGGTCAGCACTTCTAGCGGGGCCCGCTCCATGGACGTTGAGAGGCCGCCCAGAACGTAGAGGGTCTCTTCTGGTGGAAGGGAAAAGCAGGGAAGGGGTGTTGTTATTCGGAAGAAAACTTTGGCTTCCAAACTCGCGCTAGTTAGAAAACACAAGACAAATGGGCACACCACGTTGGCATACCAACTGTCCCTTTTTTCGGCGCTTTCTAAACAAAGAACTGTTATGAAAGTGTGCGCAACTGTCATAGATAAACAATAAGCGATACTACGTTTTGTATAAACTGGTCAACATGGCAGACCGCTTGAGTAACGATGGTACCACGTATGATGTAACTTCATCGCTTCAACTACAAGCCACTCCTTCTGCAGACCTGTTTTTCTGAAAATCGTACCGTGACTTTTAAATTATTTCATGTTTCTGAAAAACGAACGTGGATCTATCATTAGCGATGCGCTCAAATATATTTGAAAATACCGTTCACCGTGTATAGCAAATGGTGGCGATCAATTCCTGTAGCTGAAGAAAAACGTCAAGCAGTGGATAAATAATGTTCATCGAAAAATAGCAGAAACGTGTCCCGGAAGATACGTCACGCGCTGTCTAGCGCAATTTGGTCCTAGGTTATCACAACCCTTCAGACCAAAAAAAAAAACAGACCGATCAATTTTTTATGACTTGACAATCGCTTCTAATCTTAGTATTCTGTTCGGCTTTCTTACAAAAACAAATGGCATTATAGCAGTTTAGATCGGTTAGGATAAGCAGAAATGACCACCTTTTATCAAGCCCCACTTTTTATGTGCTTGAGGTAAGTGACTCTAAAGGTGTGTTTCTATACAATAGAACAAGTTGTTTCTGTCACGCTATAACAACATTGTTGCAAGTTTTGCAAAGGCAACCAGTGGCTCAACGTTACCGTCGGCGCATACAGCTGCCGCGAGGCCATGTCTGGGCGCAGGGAGCGGGCAAAGCGACTTCCAGCGGCCGTCCTCCGAAGCTAGGTCCCAGAAGACCACGTCCGAGCGGCTGCGAAAGTAGCGGGCCTCCGGAATTGCCGCTCCAGCATACAGGTGGGCGTCACCCTCCGCAGCAGGCACCGATTCAGCAATGGCGCAACCTGTGCCGGCCGGCGGACAGAGCGATAGACCGCCCAAGTGCACCAGCACCCCTGTTCCGGTGTACACCAAGGAGCCCAGGCAGACTGGCCACGGGAGCCGAGGACCGCGGAACCATCTATGGCAAACCGCGTTGCACTACGAGTTAAGGCATTGCTGCTCTCTGGTCATTGTACTTCAGGTTTGTTAGTGTTCACTGTGTCGTGCAGCCATGTAAAAAATGTAGCGAACCTTATCTTTAATGAAAGATCTCTAATCTTAAATCTCGTTTGCAGTGTCGCATAAGTGTGTACAACTCTGAAGACTGAAAAACTTGTGGCTGAGTAGGTATGCATCATTAGACATTGAGAATAGCGCACATGACGACCTAAAAAAAATCATGCTTCAAAAGCACGAGTGCTGTATTCAATAAATTTTATTCAGTTGATTCATGCATACACTATGCCATAAAATGTTTCCTCTCGATCGCATACAATGACTCGGTATTCGGTACTGGCGAACATCATGACGACTGGGATAAGCAGACACTTCAAAAACCTAAATTTGCAGGAGAACTCAAGCTCTGCATTTAAGGGTACGTGGCTCCTATTTGCTGACAGGCCTTGAGGATCCTTATCTCTCAACGGTTTACGGTCAAATAACCTCTTCTTTCTCCTCTGTGGCCATCTGTTAGGAAATTAAACTGTGATTTCAGCTCGAAAGCTTCTCTGAATGCAATTTAAAAGGTGACACGTGTTCATAGAAGGCGTTAGTGATTTCGGAGCAGTTAATTTTATTGTGCTATCGTTGCCACACCTAAATATTAGATCTCGCCCCCTGGCTGAGCTCACCACTGATTTTATGCATGTTAAGGTTCGAAAGCATTTCATAATGCTACCTAAAGTTAAGCACACCCTTACTGTGACTCTATTGTAGTAATATAGTTCCTAGCAATTGTTCAATAGTAAAAAGTGCAAAAGATCTCACGGAGTAATTACTTGCGCCACAGAATTGACAGGAATGATCGCATTTAATTGCGCTATTATTAGCTTTATTAGCTTTCATAAAATTTCTGCTATCTATCGCCAGATGACGCTGCACAAAACTCCCTACCTTTGAGAGAACGGAATCGCGCACCTGAGTTGTCAGCTCCTACCAAATCGTCCATGTCACGTGGTCACGTGACGTCAGACGACTATACAACCAATCCGAGCCCGGCCATGACAGTGACCAGCCACCACCTGCCAGAGCTATGGCCTTGATTATTCGCTAGCAACGCCGACGCCAGATTGTCTGGATAACGAATAATTTAACGCTGTCGCGTTAATATGGGAATATGTTACAGGTAGTCGAAATCCCTCAGGCTATTTATACAGCTTTTCACTGGCTTTCGTCGCAACTTCTGGCTGCCAAATAAACCTTGAAGCCTAGAAAATAGCGCAAAAATTTGGTTTAAAGCATTTGTAATGCTTCAGTGTTTCTAACTTATATCCGGTATTTAAAATTAAATTGACCAACATATTCCGCTTAGCCCAGTCAAAAACTTGTTCTTGCCCAATTTCGCACGCTTTTATGTTTTCACTCGCAATAGTGTCAACAGGTGTACACGAGCAGCAAAATAGTGGCCAACCTGCGGGCGCGCACGTCGTAGCAGTCGACGTCAGCGAGCAGCCAAAGGCGGCCGTCGGAGCGCGTAACACCGCCCGCCACGCAAAACATCCTGTCCGTGGCGGCCACTGCAGCTGCCATGCGGCCGGGCATCAGCGGCTCGCCGATCACACGCCAGCGGTCGGAACCGGGCTCCCAGTACTCCACGCTCTCCAACAGCCTGCGACGCCACGAACATACACAGGAATTCTCAACGTGCGCGTAGGATGCCTCGATGCCCGCGCTCTCGACGCGCGCCTTCTGCGGTGGAGGGAGACGCGTGATCTAGGCACCCTATGCGTACGAAAGGATAGAGGAGCTAAGCGTAAGACTCTATCAGCGCCACCTTTCTTTACAATCCTTGACAGGCTGACACGGGCGAGGTTACAAGAGACAAAGCGGTGGTACAGGTATCCACATCCGATACCTCTGCCGGATTGGTGCCAGCTAGGATACGTAAACACACGTTATTTGTGCGTCAAACACATGCATGAGCGCACCGTTTAGCCACCAAGAATCTTGTTCCACCGTCCTTGTTTGTGTCCTCGCTCTGATTGGCTAAGCGGCTCCTTGAGGTCGCAACCAGGTGGCATCTAGTGGGTAACTCAAACTAAGTCCGGTATAACGCCTCCAACGGGCCAGTCTACCATACGGGTCTTTCAAGCTTGCCAGCCAGCAGACACAGCCTGCGACTGACCAGTGACAGACCACGACGTCTTGCAGTGATCACATACTAAAAAAAAAAAAAAAGCAACACCGGAGGGAATTCGAATCGATCGAGTTCTATCAAGGGTACTCGAGTACAGTATAGGAGTGTTTTAACCACTCAGCCACCGCGCCAGGCTTTCGTTCGTTATAATAGGCCTAAAGAAGGTTTGAATATCGGCCATTCGACGCGGCCGATCCCATTAGCTATAAACCCGTGGTCTCCACCCTCAAGCTCGCTGTTACACCTGAGCTGATCGCGGAGGCCACGGTTAAACCTCCGTAATTTGACATCGCGGATCTCGTATGGCGCCACATGTAGAGCTCAAGCTTCAGCCTCCTGTGATTTCGCACTATAATAATTTTAACGGAGATACACCTTCCCTATTTTTGTGATCCATAGATCCAGGCCTTAAATTGTTACAACGCCTACAAAGGTGTGTTTTTCTGCAAATACAATTTACTAAAGCCTGATTCTAGGTATTCACTGAGATGCATCTTTGATTCAAGATAGCGGCGTTAAGAAGTGCTGTCGAATCTGACTAGGCAAAAGTTCAGTTATTTTTGAACTGCAAGACTCTCTCACGCTGCCTTCCTAGTGACGAACGATGCCGAGAACAGTGCTGTTTTCTTTGCAGAATGCAGAAGCAGGAGGATAATAAGCGACAAGAGGAAGTTGGTTGTGTACCAAAAGCGAGTTACGTATACACCAGCTCAAACCGAAATGAATGGACATTGACACTGCGTGTGATGTGAAAGCAATGTAAACCACTGTTCTAGCGCAACAAAGTATTTTTTTACGGAAGGCAAGCGTAGCGGGGGGCGAAAGAGTAACATAAACTGATAAGGTGAAGGCCTTTGAGGAGATGTATATAATGAGCAGATCGCAGCTGCTGCAGGGGAGGGTTAAAAGTAGAATATTATAAGAGGCCTTTCTCCGGCATCGTCTGTAGTTCAAAGAATGACGATGGTGCTGACAAAATAACGCATGGATGGAAGATGTGACTGGCTCATGTTTTCAAGCATGCGCCGTGTGAGGAAGAGCTCTCAACATACGGCGGTGTTCAAGGAAAAGAAAATGAAAAAGAAGGCTATGATTCAAACTTGCGCACACAGGACGGATATCGAAACTGCTAGCTTAATCTCCGAAATTTCCCGATATAAAGACAAGCATCCCGCAAATATATTCATTACTTTAGAAATCGGAGTAAACATTTTCTTCCTTTTATCTGGTAAGTGGTGACTTTTCTAGCTCAATAATAGCTGTGCATTGCAGTAACCAATGGCGTCTTTGTGAATAATCTCAAGTCTAAAAAATTTCATAACAAATGGAATTGCGTGACAACAGGTTGCTTTCAGCGTTAATTCGCTGCTCTCTCACAAAAACCTTCCTTCATTTGCAAGCAATTAGAGGAAGATATTTAATGTCATATACAGGTTGCGTTCAGCGTTAATTCGCTGCCCTCTCACAACAAAGGATCATTTGCAAGCAATTAGAGGAAGATATTTAATGTTATATGAGGGCGGTACAAAAGTATTACTTGTCTCCGTTTCTATGTCCGTTCTCACCATCACTGTATTCGACTTGCTTATCGCTCTGGTAGCCAATGTAGTAGTAGCGGAAGAAGCTATCAGGATGTATTGAATTTGATTTTCATATTGCACCAGCGCATGCTTCCGCACTGTTTTTTTTTCTTGTTTTTTTTTTCGGCTTTCATACACAAAATATTTATCATTGAAATGCATCAGTTAAACACATATGCAAAGAAGAAAAAAAAAACATGTTGCTTGTTTCATTGTCTATGTACCGTAGCCCGTTATACCTAGTGGCACGGGCAGCGGCACATTATTTTAGATTATTTTTGGGTAGCTTCACCATAATATATGTCTATAAACCGTAGGAGTTCATACAGATATTACAACTAAGAAGGCAGTACCGCTTTCATGCTTAACTAAGGTAGTAAAGAGCACCCCGTGTTTACAGAAACAGCACGAAGTCCGTACATATATTTCTTTGAGACAGCGTCGCCCTTTAGTCTACGAAACTGGTCGTCTGGTGCACGGCTGTACAGAAATCAGTTTCTCCGTCTCGATAAGTGAAACGTTAGAAATACCAAGTCTGACTTCCCCTTGCGGACGCTAAGCGTGTTCTTTATGGCGTTTAGGCAACTCAACCTCATTGTGTCTATATATTTAAACCTAATGAACACCTGGATTGTGGTGAACGTGCAAAGAGCGCGAGAAAAGGGGGGCCCTTGTTCACCTTCCGCGCTTGTCGCGCCCTCCGATGGCGAAGAGGGTCCCCTCCACGGCGGCACACCCGTGGTACGCCCTGGGCAGCTGCAGGTCCGGCAGCTGTGCCCACTGACGCTGCCCCAGCTGATAGCAAAGGCAGGAGGCGAGGGGCCGGAGGCGGCCATTGAGGGTGCGTCGGCTGTTAAGGCCACCTGCGTGGTGCAGGCGGGAAAGATATGTATGGTCTTGTGTCAGTTGCGTCCAATACTTCCTTAGTGTGCTTGCATAAACTCTCTTTAACCTTCTCTTTTCTCTTTCGCGACATTTCCCTGGTGCAAAATATCACCTGTTCATTTTTTTTTTCTCTACTCTTACATTAAAACTAAGCATTGCTTTTCAGATCAGTAGCGATCTTAATTTCCAGGGTGCTAAGCTCTACCTGGCTACACAATCTGGTAATCCTTGTCGGAGCAACGACACTCGTTAGGATCCCAACAGTTAAGGTACAGAACTGAAAAACTCACTCACAAGTGGGAGTACCACAAAGGAGTGTAACGAGGAGTATCCGACAAAAAATACGATACAAAAGCGAACAGTGCATATAAATGATGATTGTGAATTGTGAAACAGTGCACAGGCACGTGACCAGATCAGAGGGGGACAAAAGAAACGTCTAAGTTGTTGCGTTCGAGCTTTTTTACTGTGGCTAGTCTGTGTACATTTCCCTTTTTTCCATCATGCGACTCCACGTCAACAAACAATTCTTATGTTGAGGTATAGGGTTGCAACGAACGTGGCTTAGCAACGAATTACTAATGTGATGGAGCGGGGGCATGAAATGGTGAACATACGCAAAAGATTCCAACAGATCACGAACCACTCTAATGCAGAGACACTTATCCTTGCCAAGATATATCCACAACATAAATATTGCGCACTTGAGAGACATACACATAGAGACAACAAGCGCATATGATGAACGCTATACAACAACGCGAAAGCTACTTTTGCAAATTTTGTTCTGTCAGTGCTCAGGAGATCGACTGACAATATAGGCCACAACTCTTACTACTACTTATGTTTATAAACACGTTTCTCGTTATACAAAGCGCCAAATGTGAAAACAATTTTCAAATTTCGTAATATCCTGCACTTGATAAGGCCATTGTAGTTTAGCAGGTGTCCGACCTACCAACCTTTCCATGGCATCTATCAGGCCTGACACAAAATCAGGTTCTTCCTTATGATTCCTTTTTGAGATGACCAAATGCAAAATTTAATATAATTTACTTTCTACTGCATGTATTCAATATAGTTCTGTGCAAAATCATTGTCACTCATTTAATCACTCTGTCACTTATTTTGCTCTTTTAAATATAAAACTTTTTTATAAGCTGAGCACATGGAAGAAAAATAGATAAAATGCCTAGTTCATTAAATTTTTGTTGATTTATCTATTGCGGTTTTTATCAGCAGCACAATTCCAGGGCATGACGATGATAGTAAGCAACGCCTTTTGTTGACAGATTGTAAGAGATGTGGCCCTGAGCTAAGTAGAAACGGTAGAAGATTAAATCAGAACGAACAACTACAAAACCCTGATCCAGGGCACCATTTCTAGCGGTAGCCCCATGCTGAAATCATTACGTCGTGTAGCTCTGATTGACGTGCACTGGCCTAACAGGGAACACAGGCTAAGGTTTGGCGACGCGATGGCACCACGTGTGCCTTTCCGAGTGAACGAATTCTGCGATGTTGACAGGAAATACCGCTGCCCCTGCGCCTTGATGGGTCCTAACCTGACCGTGCAGTGCAGGCTGTCCGCGCTCTCGTTTGTCATGTGCTGCTGCTCCCGTTGCGTCTTTACCCTCTCGGGCACGGCGGCAATTATTTGTTCAGAAGCGGGCGATCCGCACGCTCCCATGCTGTAAACACATGCCGCAACCTCTATACGGAGCGTACAACGCTCGCAGCTTGCGTAGACAGGTAGCGTTCTACGCATGCGCATTCGTCCCCCGCAGTACCACTGCGTTTCGGTTGCGTGCAACCTAACTGAATATACCTTAGAAGGTTTTCGCTTCGTCATGTTTCGCTAATCAATCTCCTCAGCTTTCAGTTTATGAGACTAAGGAATACTGGTCGACGATTCTGTAAGAGCATTGTCAAAGTTCCTTCAAAACTGAAATGTGGTAGAGTTACTGAGAAAATAACGGTTAAAATTGCCCGAACCTTTCCGCGTACAAATCGACTACGGAACATGAAAGCCAAGATACGCAGTGCAGTGATCATGCGCATTACTAGTTCTTATAGCCAAGTGGTAGAATCCAAAACGCGCCCAAATGCAAAACCTGTATTGCTACTGGAGATGATGATCGTGAAATAAAGGGTTATAGGCAATACAGCTGTGCCCTGTCGGAGCCCGCCTTTTTGCCCCAGTGAGCGCCTTGTGCCGTAAAGCGAGATAGTAGTTCGGCAAGTTACGAGATCATCAATATGTTATTCTTGTAGTCTGTCCGAGTAGAATTTTGCAGCTTGTTTGTCCTTTTGAAAATAACCTGATATTATTTTAATCACAAAGTTCAAGGAGCGTGAGCTGGGCTTGTCCATTCGGGGTGGGTGGGAAGTTTGTCTACTATTTGCGGATTACAAAGAAAATTTTGTACTCCTGAAGCGTCAAACCTGTATTAATTTCGTATTCCGACTTTCGTAAATTATTTCGTATCTTGGTGCGTATTCTCTTATATTAGACGGAGGCTTGACTTTCTCATGACATGATGCCATGCTATGCTATACGGTACGGTACGGTACGGTACGATACGGTACGGTACGGCACGGCATGGTACAGTACGGTATGATATGATATGGTATGGTATGGTATGGTATGGTATGGTATGGTATGGTACGGTACGGTACGGTACGGTACGGTACGGTACGGTATGGTATGGTATGGTATGGTATGGTATGGTATGGTATTTTGTGTTGTGTTGTGTTGTTTTATGGCACATAGGCAGCTAAAGCCATCATGCGTCAAACTCGGGGTTTACATATCTGTTTGGTGAAAGGAAGCAAACGATTATTTTAATACACTAGAGTAGGTTTAGGATGTTGGCATCTTTCAAGAAATCAACGAGAGAAGACGTTTTAACCAGTGATTCTTCTCCTAAGAGTAAGCTAGGGTGTGGGAGAACGTAGTTGTCATAGAACTGTGGATGTGGTTTATGGTGACCACCTCTCCGCAGTGTTCGCATATGGGTTTCTCTTTCTTTGCTAGAATGAAGTTATGAGTTAGGTTGGTGCGCCCGATACGAAGGCGGCATAAGATTACTTCAATAAAACGTTCTTGATGGCTGCATGTTTTCCATTCTTCTATAAATGGCTTTACTAGGGGTGTAGCTTGTTATTTTCGTTATCCCATGCATACTGCCACTTTTGTCTCAGTTTTGATATGGTATGGTATGATATGGTATGGGGGGGGGGGGGGGGGGGGGGGGGGGGGTATGGTTTGGTATGGTACAATGTGGTATGGTATGGTATGGTATGGTATGGTATGGTATGGTATGGTATGGTATGGTATGGTATGGTATGGTATGGTATGGTATGGTATGGTATGGTATGGTATGGTATGGTATGGTTTTGTATGCTCGTTTTCTGGTTTTGAAACGCGTACTGACATCGAACAGTAGTACACGGGCGCCTTGAACTTCAGTTCCATCGAGACGCGGCCGCCGTAGTCGACATCGAGCCCACGTCCTAATTGTTGCGCAATGGCAGCGGGTCATTAACGCTATAGTATCACTTTTGAGGTCATGCTTATCTGGTCACTCGTCATCAAGTCAGTCTATTTCTTCGGGATGAAATTCATTAAAAAACACCTTAAAATCAGTAGCATCTACTGCTCGCAACTTTGCTCTACCGAATGCACCTTCAATATTAGCATATGCAATCGGATATCCATTTAACGTTAGAAAAAAATGAAACTGAAAATATAGATGGTATGACAGATTCTGCCTCTCGGATTACCTTTATTACACAACACGTGCACTCACCAATGACGTAGACGTTGTCGCCCACGATGGCACCTGCGTGGTGGTGGCGCGGTTCAGGCAGCATGGCGACTCGGTGCCATCGGTCGTCCGTCTCTTCGTAGGCCAGCACGGCGCAGCCTGAAAAGCAAACAGGCGGCAGCGTCTAGCGCACAGGCCACCATTGCTAGATAAATAAGCATTGACTAAAAACTGGTTGCCTAATTAAGTACAACCCCCTTCTCTCAAGCAGCTATGAGTTTCTTGCACAAGAGTAGCTTAAGCCTCGCGCGATAATAATAATAATTGGGTTCACAGGAAGGGAAAGGCACTATATCTGTCACACTTGTTTCTATAGGACACCTGAAACGCGCCATACGGGAAGGGAGGAAGGTGGGAGTGAAAGTGGAAAGGGAGAAAGATGAGCCGTAGTGGAGGGCAACGGAGTAATTTCAATCACCTGGGGACCTTTAACGTGCGCTGACATCGCACAGCACACGGACGCTTCTTCGTTTCGCCTCCATCGAAGCGCAACCGCCGAGGTCGGAATCGAACCCGTATACTCCGGCACAGAAGTCGGGCGTCTTACCACTGCACCAAGCCGGCGGGATCGCCTTGCGCTATAATAATTCATAATTTTAGTCATATTGGCCTTGCGCGATACTAATCCATATTTTTAGCCAATATGAAAGAGAACCGACAAGGCTTGTGGGGGAACCTCAGTTCGAAAGCTAATTCGACGTTTCGACAAGGGAAGTTGCCTTCGTCTACGCAGTGTGAGTATCACTGGCAGGGTTTGCACACGCTTTTTCATCCCAAGAAGAAAAGCGAAAGAAACAAAAAAGGTAGAAAGAAGCGGGACAAGGAATAAAAGAAAATGCATATGCATGCATATGAATTTCTATGAAAACAGAACCAGTGGTCCCGTGACCTGAAAAATAAAATAAAATGGCGGCACCAGCAAGGACAAATACAGTGTAAGGTACAGCATGATTCAGCGCTATTATATTAATGTAATTTTCATACACCTTTTTCACAAAAAATATCAAAGAGAAAACTAAATTCGGCTGAACTATGAATTATGAGCTACAAATCACTTCGGAAGATATGTTCGTTTAGAATGCTGGTTCATAGCATGCTGGCTACCGCATGCGCTTCAGTCGCCAGCAATGAACCCGGTTGATGGTTGTCTACATCGCAGGCGCACTGTTGCCATGCCTTGAGAAAGAATTGTATTCACCACCCACTACCTCATATACTATTCCTGCGGAAATTATTACCTGTGCAACCATCGATATCAGTAAATTTTATTGCATATCTTGGCAGCTCTTTCTACGTTTCTCGTTGATATTGTCATAACTTTCACTGTTAAAAGAAAAATTATTTTACGCATCAATTTAGCATTCATAGTATGGAAGGGATGTCTAATAATTCCAGCACTGTAATTATGATCTTTTGCACAAATTCATCGAATCTATAGACACAGTATCTGGCTCAGAATAAGAATAAAATCACACTTGTGAACACAGTGCAATATTGTAATGTATCGCCCAGACCAGATGGGATTCTGCCAGCATTTCAACTTCGTAACCATAACTGCGCATTGCACTGTACGGTGTTACACTGTTAGAAAATTTGACAAAATTTTCTTCACACAGCAATAAAAGACAGCGATGGGCTCGAAGACAACACCTTAGGTTCTACCAAACGGTAGCAGGCTTTAAGACAGCGGTCGACAGCGACCTGCCTGACCTCAATATTTTTTAAGTGCCCGCAAATGCAAGTCAGCGAGATGGTTGCCTCCTCGCATCTAAACCGCGACGCCCAGCTTCGCACGGCCGTCAACAAGTGGCGTCGGTGGGCGGTGAGCCGTGTGCCTTCCGAGGTCCGCGATTTCGAGTGGCGCCGGCGATGGGGCGTGTTACCTACGCGAGAACGCCTCGCCATGTGGCATGTCGTGCCGAATGACCAATGCATAAACTGCGGCCGCACGGAAACCATGAGGCACGCGTTCTTTGAATGCCCAGTCGCGCTGGTCATGTGGCGCTTGGTGAGAAGGATGTTCTCCGTGCACGGTGGCCCTGGCGCCAGGCCACCACGTGGATGTTTTGCACGGCTAGTAGTCGCCTGTGTATATTTTGTGCCGTGCAAGAGGCGTTGCCTTGCTGAAGACCGTTGATAACCAGCCAGGGTCATTTACCCAGCGCTGCAGCGACTGCGTCTTCTATTGTGGAAGTATCTCTCTGATCAACTGGACAGAAATGGAGAGGCGCGGTTACTGCAGCGCTGGCACACCCGTTTCTTCGTCGTTCGAGACGGCAGGCTTGTTATGCCAGCTTTGCCATACTAACCTCCCCCACCCCCCTTTGTTACGTACCTCGAATCATGAGGAAGTGTATTGCCATGCAAGATTTAATCATCTGTCATTAAGTTTCTCATTGTAATTCCTTTTGAGCTTGTGTTCTGTAGGTATTGATGAACACGGAATAACTATTAATATGTGATTGTTGCTAGTATCGCACCTTTCGTTGTCCTCGTATGTATGTACTACAGTGCGTGTGTGAGTATGTACAAGTACCTATGTGTGTGGAAGACAATAAATTCCCTCTACTCAACGTAGAGAAATACTTATACTGAATATCAAGATTTTTATCCAGTTATTGGTGATTTAGTAATTATGCTACAGCAGTGAGTTTACAGAATACTCGAAAATGTTCGTTGAAGATCTAATATTTAGGAATAATAATGGTTTCAAGAGACTATACGCACACAATAATTTACTTTCCTGATGCCAGTATTTTACACGTACACCTACATTCTATAGTCGTCAAATATATTGCAGTATGCAGTACCGGCACCCCGGAGTCTAAGTTATTTGACAAACGAATCGACATAACACACACAACGCTGCAGGTAAACTTGTCTTCACCAAGACGTTCGAAGACCCACACGCGCGCTTCACTTCTTCGGCGAAGGTGTCTTGATTTTTTCCGCGGTTCGCCAAGTGGCAGATATTTCGGCCGTAAATTTTTGCTCAATTCATTCTCTGCTTTAAAACCATGTTCTCCGCAGTTCCCGGACGATGTTCGCTTGAACTTGCCGACAATGTAAACTAAAGGAACTATGAGTTGGCAGCAGGAGGGCGCATGCATGCTCAACCAGTGGCAGGAGATATTTTTCGTGTGCCTACCCGTGAGGACCTGGTGGGGCAAGTGCGGATCGATACCGCCCACCAGGAGCACTCCGGGGCTGCCCCGCCGAATGCGCGAGTCCTCGGGCAGAGCCTTGGCAGCGTACTCGCCCCACTCGGCGACACGGGTGCGCTCGGTTAGCGCACGGCTGTGGAGCATCTCGTACAGCAACGGGTCGCCCAACCATGCCTCTGCTGCTTCCTCGCCACCCACCATAGGAATCTGCGCCTCGAAGAACGTCACAGTGAGCCCTCAGTTCGAATGATGCATCAGTTGTGGAGAGAGACCGCTTCTATAGGTCTCACTCTACTTCACGTCCTGCAATGTAATCAAGCTCTCCCTATGTGGTACAGAAAGCAGTAATGGAACTCCTTCCTCGGCGACAAACCAAGAGGTGTTTCATAAATGTTTTCTATTTCTTTGTGCATCAGACAATCTGAAAAAACTGCAGTACATGACGCTCGGAAATGCAAGGAAAATACATGTACAGTCGTGAGCAAAAGTGGAGAGACCATGCACTTTGAGAAAACTACCCGCCAGCTTTTTCTGACAGTGAAACAGTTATTTCTGAAAAGTGCATTAGGTACCATGCATAATATACTTGCCTTCTTGCCCAAGCAAATTTCTCTGGCACATCTTTTTATACATCAAAAACGCAATCGTAGCAGTTAGCGTGGTCTCTCCACTTTTGCTCAAGACTGTACGTATTCAGCTTATGGGTAACTCGAGTTTCAAGATTGCCAGAAACAAGTTTTGCTATCCCTCCCGTTTCTCACCGAGTTTTTTTTTTTTTTTTTTTTTCGTTTACTTCCGGAAAGTTTAATTCTCAGAGTGTTTTGTGAACAGTGAATCCGCGAAGCTGAATAGTTTGTGCCGAGGAACTGCTGTTTTAAGAATAACACAATTGCTTACGGGTAAAAGAAAAGCACAGTGGCTTTGTTTCTATCGATGGACTTCTGGACGCTTTTTCATCCTTTAAAGGAAGGTATGCGTTCCATTTTGTTGAACTGTGGGAAGCGCTGAATTGATCAAACATGCAGAAGCGGTGTGATCATTTCTGCGAAAACCTGCAAAATACACAGAATGGTATCAACGTAATATACCTCACAGACGTTTATTAAGTTGATTCCATTTCATAAGCGTGTCGCGGCTGAAATCTAGATTTTGAACAGTGTAGCATCGTCGCAAGCTACAATAAAATCAAGTCCCTGGAAAAATAGCTAGGACTGTTTTAACTATAATACAACGAAAACACGTTAGTTAAGTCGTTCTGTACTTTGGTCGAAGATGAAAAAACGTCGATCTCCTGCAGATCAGTTATGAAACCTTTACTGGTATGTTTACATAAATTTTACCCCGGTCTGTATTTTTTATTTCCTGCGTTCAAAACAACGGGTATTCTGAATTGCTCTTTAGATAGATCAGTTGTCACCGTAAGTTATTTTCGCGATCAATGCTAGTGTATCTCTCTCTGCTCCCGTGTGTCGTCCTGGTAACCCTGGGTTGACTATGTATGGCTGACAACTAATCCAGACTTGTACAATTTGTGAAGCACTTTATTCATACCTCACGAACACAGAGGAACAACTATGCTGCATATCGAAAGAAAGACGGTAGCGCTAAACGAAACTGAGAACCTCGCAAAGCCATTTCTAACTGTTCAGCTCCCAGAACACGTAGACCCCAGCACTCGTCGGCATCTTGTGGCACAGTAGGCTTTTTCAGACGCAACTCACCTCCATGGCGCGAGGGGACACTTCTTCGCAGGCAAGTAGCGACACCGACGAGGCGTCCTCTTCATCGTTGGCTGTGTCCGGGGACGGCAAGTTTGCCCGATGCTTTCCCGCACGGCGCCGCATCGATGGTCGCGGTGGAGAAAGCGAGGACGCCCGGCTGCTGCTTGCTACTGTAGTTGCATCGCCCATGCCCTTTTCGGGCTGGGGTTGAGTGCGAAACAAAAAAGATTGGCCGGCAATTACGTTACTCGATACTGCAGAATTCAAGCGCTGCCCTTCAGAAATTTTAGATCCGCAGTATTCTTAAATAAACAATTTAACAGAGACATGTCTTTACCTACATGTACTTAGAGCCCCCTATACATTCCACCACATAACCATTCTCCAACAGGCCGGTCTTCATTGTTATAAAACAGGCTCCGGCATCATGCATTTCGATACCGCAGTTGTTTAGCCGACCTCGCCTCGAGCATCCAGTAGACGACGCAGATACGCTTCCCTCATGCGAAAGCATATTTCAACATTTCAATGCGGACTTATCTACATTTCCTTAGCTGCGCCTTTAAGTACATCACGTGACCGCGTTGATGACTACCGTTTGGGCTACTCCTCTTTCAGATTTACGTTCGCATTATTGTGTTGTGCTACTCGTCTAAACGCTACAACCTTCATTTTTGACTCTGTGATGACACTCATCTCACACATCATCTCAAACAGTTTTTTCATAAGCTACGACATATGTGAAACACCATCGGACGTAAATATAATGCCTCGCTTTTACTAAGCAGCCCAGTGTTCCTGCATGTACTAGGATTTGCATGTCTAACTCGCGATCCTGGGTGCGATTCCTATCTCATCTTCCATTTGACAGCGGACACATCTAGTAGCAGTCTATATACCACCTTCATGCCAATTTTAACCACGTGACCTTCCAACTCTCACCTTCCAGAGGCATGTCAATAATTTCTCGCTCACAACGCCATAGCCACCCTCGTACCAGCATCTTCCACTTTCCACCTTTTGACAACATTTTGAACATCACAAAATAGCAGGACGAACCCAGAAGCACCACTTCGTGTGTTCGCTTTTTTATTCATCTCGGTTTTCTGGCGCGTGTCGAACAAATTTCCTTTAAATGGTGTGCCTTAATTCAGAATCATCTACTACAAATTCCTTGTAATCCACGAGAAGGTTCTAAAAATAAACGTTAAATAGCATTAAATAACAAAATCTGCAGAGACATCTAACTACCGACCAGTATGAATCCAAAAGCATCGTAGTCCCGCAAGTCAAATGTTTCCGAGTGAGGTTTACGACAGGTACTTTACTTCTTTCTGCTAGTATTCTATTCGATATGCGTGGTTGCATATTCCACGTAGACTGCCATCCTTCAAATGGCGCTTGGGAACCGTATTCGTCGAACCCTCGGTTTGAAAGCGTGAAATTTGAGGAACAAGTTCATCGACCTTAAGCTATGAAACGATCCCTTGATGCTTTCAAAGCAGCATAGCATCCGACGCATGCGCATACCGAAGCAAAGCGACACAAGCGCAGAGGCCCCCGAAGGTGGTACTTCGCATGGCCTCCCCCTTACTTTTATTTCTCGGCTGGGTCAGACGCAAAAGCGCTTTGAGAGAAGTCAGAAGTGGACGACGCTGTATATATGTCCTTGGTTCGTATCCCTGCCGCGAGCTAGCCCGTGACTTGACTATCATCATCAGCAGCAGCCTGACTATACCCACTGCAGGGCGAAGGCCTCTCCCATATTTCTCCACTTAACCCGGTTCTGTGCTAGCTGCATCCACTTGACCCCTGCGAACTTCTTAATCTCATCCGCCCACCTAACTTTCTGCCATCCCCTGCTACGCTTTCCTTCCCTTGGAATCCAGTTTGTTACCCTAAGCGACCATCGGTTATCTTCTCTTCGCACTACATGTCCTGCCCATGTCCATTTCTTCTTCTTAATTTCCACTAGAATGTCGGGAACTTGAGTTATTTCTCTGACCCACTCTGCACGCTTCCTATCTCTTAATGTTACCCCTACCATTTTTTGTTCCATAGCCCTCTGGGTTGTCCTCAACTTAAGTAGGACTCTCTTGGTTAGCCTCCACGTACTATAGCACGATTAGCCTCCACGTAACTTGACTATAGGTACGCTATATCTTATATACAATGATATAAATCACCCACCGTAGTGTGGCAGTGGTAGGGTGCTCGACTACTGCGCCCAAGGATGTGGGACGAAATTCCGGCAGCAGTGGCCGCTTTTTAATGGAGGTGAAATCTACCCGTGTGCTCTAAGACATCAGTGCACGTTAAAGAATGCCAGGAGGTCGAAATTTCCGCAGCCCTCCACTACGGCGTCTCTCATAGCCTGAGTCGTTTTGGGATGTTAAACCGATAAACCAAACCAAACAATGATAAATAACGTAACACTACTGAATCGATCCCGGTCGCGGCGGCCGATCTTTGAAGGAAGAAGCATTAAGGCACTGGTGCACTGTGCGATTTCTGTGCACTTTTAAGAATCCTAGGTAATCGCAATTTCTGGACTCTCCTATTATGATGTCCCTTATAACCTTAGTTTTGGGGAACCCATAAATTAAATCTAACAACCATTCGTTTCCGCTGTGTTTTACTGCGAGCTGCCAGAAAAAAAAAAACTTAACCAACCGCCTGCCCGACGAACCAACTAATTGCACGAGAAATGTAACGCCTATACTCACAGAGACCTCCAGCTTTGCTTTCAGCATAAAGTGCCGTTGTGGATGCGTGTACTGCTTGAACTTGCTTTCCTGGCCAACTTGCTTCGCTGATATGTAGCTGCAGGAGATGAGTACAAGAAATAAGATTGTTTTTTGAAATTGAAATTGAAATTGGTTTATTAATTCCTCAGCTGCAGGAGATGAGTGCAAGAAATAAGATTGTTTTTTGAAATTGAAATTGAAATTGGTTTATTAATTCCTCATACAAGCGAGAGGAGGCAAGGACTAAAGGCTAGGTGAAAGCCTGACAGAGGTCCCTGCCCCCCACACGAATGGGATTCCCTTGCGAATGGGATTCGAAGATATAAGAAAGTTATTAAAATAAACGCGAGCGTACGCAGCTTTAGCGCACTGAGTCGTCTGTAGAAATTACATAGAAAAACTTTTGACCTTTTTTTCTATTTATCTTCGAGCACCTGCTCTCTCTCCTTCGCCACTTAACGAGCCTATTTATGAAGTCTGGTTGGCTGTTCATTTCATCTGAATAGTCACCCCAATGAGAAAGTATAGACATTAAAATGAAGTCTCAATTGCCCTAAAGCAGCCATTCTCGTTCTCGCGCTTATGTTTGATAAACCCTTTTTTTTTTTGTTTTGCTATTTTATAAGCGATTCGGAGACTAGACACATTATAACCAGATGTTCAACTTCTCAGTTTGAATCAAAAAGAGAAAGAAAAAGCAGCACGCTACATTTAATTTTCAAACTCTGGTTTTAACCAGAAAAGTATGACATTTTCGGTAGAGACACCACAACTTACTGGCTATTCAGTCAGCGCTTGTCCTCAGTGTCCATGTGCCATGTTCAATTTGCGCAATTTTTAGTCACGAACGTTAACAAACTTGGCCAATTGTCTGTATTGTTATTCAGTAGGAGTAGCATCCAAAGGAGAAAAAAATACTTGTCGCGCACTTGACTGCGTCACTTGGAAGAGAGAGCAGAAGGATAGCTGTCTGCCAGCCGAAAAGTCAGCACAGCGCACTTGCCTCAGCCGCTGCCATGGCACATCGCTCACCCCGTTTGCGAGGCTCGATGTCGTTTTAGACACAACCAGTTATACCGGATTAAGGTACATTAACATAGTACGAGAGAAATTTCGCATTTCATCTTTATTCGTCTGTGGTGCCCGCGGCAGAATTTAGTTCATGATCTTAAGCACAAAGCCGATCGGCGGCTAGCAACGAAAGCCTCGCAGAAGGGAGAGTTCCGCCGGCGACAACAACACTTGTTTTTCAACTTTCGGAATTTCCACCTCGGACGAGGTTTGGTCTTAGAGGACAGCGAGCAGAGAGAACGTTAAAAGTGCAAGTCTCGCTGATTGTTTAACTGGGCTCTTGCATAATTTTGCAAGCTTTTTGTTTTAATCTTCGTCAGTAATCAGGCCGAACCTCACAAATCAAAACGCGCGCCTATTTCTCCTCTGTCGAACAGATGACGTCCTACTTCGGGTTCGAAAACGACTGGATTCATGATTCTGAAACCGCCCATTGCTGTCACCAAACCATAGCGCCATCATTAACCGGAGATTGCAAGCCTTGGCGAAATTTCAGTCATGAGATCACTGGTGAAATGCAGTACTGGCGGACACCTCAGGAAGGGAAGCTAGGGGCAATTGCCGCTCACCAGACGGCGTTGTTGAGCATCTCCCGCACTTCGGGTTTTGCTGTCACTTCCGGCAATAGCGGCGGGTGGAAGCAGGCCACCGCTTCCTCCATCGGCATGCCAGAGAAGCGGATGCATTTCAGCATCTCGACGACGTGTTGCTCCCGTGAAGGCCACTTGGCGCCCAGCCACTTCAGCGCCACCTGGAACAGCTCCGTCTCGCTGCACCATGCAAGGAGTGATTTGGTGCATTCATTATTCCTTATTACTGAAATGTACCGCCATAAAGGAAAACAAACGTCTCTTATTAAGAAAAGAATCCGAATCTCTCTTCCGATTGTGACTGGAATTTACTGTTACTTTAAAAGAGTATCGGGTCGCTATTAAGAGCAATGCACGTTCCTATTAGGGCTATTCCTTTTTTCTTTTTTTTTTTTTTTTTGCAATCTCGGGTGACACTTTTTCAGTTTTTTTTTTATATTTTACGCCACATGAGCAGAAACGGAGAAAGTGAGTTCAAGGGGATAGAATCAAGACCTCATCTGGTGTGTGGAAAAGAGGAAACGGCGTAAGCAGGAATAGTACACATTACGCTCCTATGGCTACCATGTCGCGTATTTTATAGCATGAGAAACTTACCGATGTTTATCTTTAAACGAGTAAATCATTCACGGCAAGTTTATCGTCGTTATAGATTGATTGTTGCGAGCAAGAATTGAGGAAAATAAGGCGCCCCAGAACATGAGCTTTCAAAATGTGTTCGTCTTGGTTTCTAGCTTTCTCGTCCTCCAATAATCTTCTCTTCAACTACAGCTCTTAATCTACCATAATTGTGCAGGGTATTGCAGAAACGTAACTTGCTAGCATATTCACGGAATGTCAAAGCTAAATTTCAAACGCGGAATCGCATACTACGTACAGCAACCTAGTGAGCTGAACAGCCTAACCATGTAAAGGTATATTATACTATTCTGTTCTTTACTCACTCCACTAACTAGAGTGCGCGTGCAAAGGATGACGTTAGACGTTCAGAGATAAACCAAATTTCAGAATAGCGCACAGCTGTCTATTTTTTCTGCGTATCGACAGGCTATTGCATTGTTACAAAGACACCTACTTTGCTATAATCGACTTAAAACCATAAAACTCGAGACGTTTTCTGGGAATGTTCATTCACACAAAAGTACTCGGTCAACTTGCAGTAAACCCAGACTACGAGATAGCTTCTACACCACCGACGAGGCCGGCATCGCCCTCATGACCTCAAGCTGAACAGCAATACTACTAATTGGCCACCGCGGAAAGTAATTATTGCGATATAAATATTGTTCATTTCCCGCATACACCATATCACCTCTAATGTTCGCTTTTCCATCAGCATGCTTTCCCTTCGACCCCCTCTTCTGTTTTCCAATCAGCCTGTGCTAGGCACCACGACACCATAATAACGCAATTTACGGCTTAACTTTAACGCAGTGTTTCTAAACTCGGCAGACTGAGTGGGTACACATACTTACCTGTGGGCTGCTATAGCGTCGGCGGAGAGTATCTCGCACGCCTGCTCGGCGCTGAGCTCGAGGAACTCTGGGAGAGCGGCCACCAAGTGGAACTTGCCGAGGATGGTCTTGTAGGCACGCTGCCAGGCTGGCTTGGTGCCCAGCTTTTTGGCCGACACATACACAAAGAGTGCGTGCAGGGGGTCCTCGGGGGAGCTAGTGAGCACCTGCGACAATAATTTATCGCGCTGTCAGCTTCAGCTATGGTCGTAACTACGAGCTCTAGGCGAGACTAGTGCCCCGTAGGCGCTATACTGAAGCTTTCACGAGCCCTTTACACCTGCCCGGTAGATGCTGTTTCGCAGTTTCAGGACGCCGGTACTACACCACCGCCACTATGTGAAGAAAGTAGTGTATCGAAGCTGACGTCCTTATTGATGTCTCTAACACCATCTGTAAAAGAAGATTGGTCCTTACATATGACTGAGCTACACTGCAGCCTCTCAATTGCTTTCCAGTGGAGCTGTGGAGTGGGTACTGTCTTGAAAGGCTCAAAGAGGGCGTTCCAAATATTCCAGTAAGCTATTCGCCCCAAAAGGATGTAAAATATTGTTTCGTCTCCAAGGACCCCACCTTCCTATGTTCTTTTTTCCAGGCCTACACTTGGGAGATACGTATCTTACAAGTTTAGCGCAAACACCCTTTCCTGCAAGTTGTGTAGGTATAGCTGTCGCCGAAAAATGTCGTGCCCAATACTTCCCCGTTCGTCTCCTGGATAGCAAGAGGCGAAACGGCGACGTCATTCTGTAGAACGCACCTTCTTGCAAAGCATGGACCCCAAATGTTTACTCTCATGGTTTCAAGGTAAGGACGTGACAACCCTTTGACTCCCGTTGACCCCATTGACCTTGAGAAAAGCAGGAAGACAGTTTCTGCGCCTATTAAACCGCCTGGTGAAACTAGCGCTTCATACCAGAAGCATCAACGATGGGTAGCAAAGTACTATAAGCAGTCAAGCAGCTTACTATCTGTACTCTACAATTGTCTTTTGTAGAATAACAAACCACAGTAAACTACCAAAATACTAAATATGTCATCGTTAATGGAGTGGTGCTGAACAAGGTATGTACCTGGGCGCATCGTTCCTTGATGCGCTTCATGTCCAGGTGCTTGGACGCCTGGAAAACGTCCACGATATTTTGGCAGGTCAGCTGCAACCGACCCGTATACATGTATTCAAGCAGGACGCCGAAGGAATCGTGCGTGATGCCGTTCAGCTGCACCTGCGAAGGTTTCAAAGGTCAGGTCACTTTTCAAAGCACGTGAGCGCATGTGCGGTTTCATTCTTAGTAAAAATCAACTCTATTCATGGTTAGGTAAGCACTACGTTTGGCGGAATTTGTGGTCGTACGTTTCAAAGTGAACTACATTTTATATTTTGACATTTTTCTGTCACAAATCTTGTCGAATTTGTCATGTTAGGAGTTAAAATGACACGTCCTCAGAAGATATTTCCCTCGCCGACCAATCCGTAAACAGGTGCTTCTACGCGTGGCAGTTTGCATGTGAGCATTTTGCACAGCAGTAGCAACATTAGAGCAGTTAAACAAGGCGTTCAGAATAGAGCCCTCAAAATGTCCGCAACTAATCGCGGCTGATTTTAGAAAGCGATCCCTGAAATGTTGAATTTGAATGCCTTAAGCGAATGCAAGTTTCTAACTGTAGCTTTCTAGAGTGTTTTCTTTCCATTCTCTCTCTCTCTTTCTTTCTCTCTCTCTCTGCGTGCGTGTGTGCATGTGTGTGTGTGTGTGTGTGCGTGCGTGCGTGCGCGTGTGTGTGTGTGTGTGTGTGTGTGTCACACACACACACCTCTGCACAAATCGTGCCATCGTTATTTTAGAGTAATGGAGCATTTTAGAGTTATTTTAGAGTAATCTTTTTGAGCTTTTTCTCGCGTTCATACAGAAGCTCTATTTGCAATACCGCTGCACAAAGGTGAAAGATAGTACGTACTGAGTGCCAAAAAGTAAGCCCCACAACCGCAAACAATCGACAGAAGTACCATCATGACGGCCAGCTTCATCGTGTTCACCGCGGTCCTGCGAGGGAACAACAAACTGTTAAGATCTCTGCGGGTATTTCGCCGCAGAAAGATGAGACTTCATTCGCAGCAATACCTGCATTATTGCACCCGAAAGAGCTCTAACACCAAAGCATGCCAAAGCAGCTACCCCTCGCAATTACGTCAACAGCATCACTCCAGTTTTGTGTACCGAAGGAGATCAGCATGCGATTCAAAATGTGGTACAGATCAGTGTCTCAGCGCATATTTATTTTTGAGCAGCTTCGAATGAAGCAAACC
>JAJIZL010020709.1:120677-137290 GCA_023969395.1 Amblyomma maculatum | reverse complement strand
GTGTGTGTGTGTGTGTGTGTGTGTGTGTGTGTGTGAGAGAGAGAGAGAAAGAGATCTTTTGGTATGACGGAACCTTTCGTGCTAAAGTACTCGTGATTAGGGCGAAAGCTCTGACATCGAAAAGCTACTGATGTTAGAGTGACTTTTATGATATTGAAGTTAATAAATCTGAACCCTATTACTTGTGTTTGTCTTTAAAAGGTTTTAAAAAAATATTGGTAGTAATACTCATTGATATACCGCAGAATTATCGGGGGTGCTCAATTCTCATCAGTTATCTTTGGGGTAGGCAGTAACAGATGTCTCTTTTCCCCCTCTGAAGTGCCCGCAATGCCTCTCCAGTACTTGGAATTATTACAACCTTTATGGGCAGAGTACGCTGTTTCAATAAGCTCAGAAACACCCGAAAACGTTTCCCTCACATGCACGCGACACCTTGCCTTGAGCATTTCGGGCTTGGTGTTGATGAGCAGCTTGTGGAAGTAGGGCGAGTGGCAGGTGAGCACCAGCTTGTGCGCAGGGAACACCTCAGCCTCTACTTGCACCTCGACGTCCGTCAGTTGTCGCTTCAGCCACATAGCCTCGCAGAATAGCGACAGCTGCATTGCCTGCTCCTGGCGGCTCGAGTCCTGCGGCTGCCAAGGTGACCATCATCGCACCTGACTGCAGCAATGCACTCAGCCTACAACAGGAGACATGTTTCCCGACCAAACCACATGGGTGCAGGTGGGCAATCATGTTTTATCTTCGTTACCCTGAATGCAACAAAACGCTTACGCCTGTGATACGCAATGAAATTATCTGTTGCCGGTGATCTGAGTTTCTGCTAAAGGAGCCCTCGATTCTATGAATCGGTTTGCTGTGACGCGTGTAGATTATTTTTCTACCATCCAAAGCTGCCGGGAGCTGCGTCCATCTACACTTCTCCCCGACTCCCCTGTTCGCACGCGTATTCCGTACCACCTGCTCAACTCCGCATAAACTTCCACCTAGTTTTTATCTTCATCTGCAGTGTATACTCAGTATATGAGCCTGAAAACGGCCGCACGAGAGGCACCATGTTAGCCTCACGGTGCATCATGCAAGTGGCAAGGTTTTTATAACTCTTGTTATAAAAAGCGCCATAACGTTGTGAACTCCAGCTCTTCACAAAGGCTTTAGACGGGCGTCTTAAACGTTTGGCCTGCACCGAAGTGCGGACTCCGCAACCGAAATTGAAACCGCGTTCTTAGGCTCAATAGCCGAATTTTAGAACCACTGAGCCAACGCGGCGGTCGTCTTTCAGCCCGCTCGCAGCGTTTGAGACCTTTTATTCGTGTAAAACTTCAAACTTGACCAAAACCTCTCTAATTCTGAGCACTTCTTTGCAGTTAAGTGCTTTTTTTTTTTAATTATGCCATATGCATAATATAATTGAACATCATCTAAGAGAAAACAAATGTATATGCGGTTATTTCTCGTTTTTGCAATATTCTGTATTCTAAAGCAGGCATCGATACAGTAAAATATTTAGAGAAATGTACCCACTCTCACCCACAACTCGTATAAATTTACATGGATGCAGTGCCAAGACAGGCGTTATATATAGGTAGAATTTTTCACGGGACTATACAGAAGTGAAACGGGGCGCCAAGAAAACTTTTTTCTAGACCTGTACCTATCAACCCAGACTATAACACAATTTCATTCGTATAATACCAATCGCATAATACCATTCCTTTTTTCTTCGTTCTTTTTCATCTTTCATCCGCCAAACTAACTCTGATGTCATCTGTGCTGGGATCACCTCCTTTACTACCCATGCAATAATGCCCGAAAATGCACTATTGGTAACGGTATAAACAAACGTTCATAAGCAAACTCCAACTCACAGCTGCAGCTGCACCCCGTAGCGCCTATGTGGAGAGAAACTGCGCACCTAACTGAGTTCTGAACCGCGCGATGACACGGCTGCTTACTTCAACCACACTCACGAAATAAGGTCAAGTACGAGTTCGTCCAGTACAGAAGGTGCCTTTGAGGAATGGGCCCATCAAAGTTGCAAGTTTACCGAGCTCACCTAGAACATGAGGCTCAGATACCAGTTCGGCACCCTGTTTTGTCCTGACAGTGCTTCAGCCTCAGGCCCCTTTTTAACGCATTAGCATTAGAGACGACGTTGTTCAGGAAATCCAGCATTGTCGGCGTTGTTAGCGTTGCTAGTGAAAACCAAAAAGCATGGCTTTGTCAGGTGGTAACTGGCAAGTGACAGGTTGCATGGCTGAGCACTGAAAAGCTCGGCACGTTGTGCGAATGAACAAAACATATCACATGGCCGGCGCTGCCAGTTATCACGCACTAAGCATAAGCCACCTAAGCACGTCCAAGGCGCCAGAGCTAGAGCATTAATGTCAAATCTTGCGAAAGCTTTTTCACACGCTGTGGTTACTATGGCTCTTTCACTCCCGGGTCCCTCCTACGGCGACTCGTTTACACGACCGCCCAGAAATACTCGTCTCACAAACGCTGGGCATGCACTCAAGCCGAAGTCGGCAGTTCATGCTTTACTCACATCGTCAAGCAGAGGGTCCATAGCTCTGGTCGAAGTCGGTCGTGGGTCGCTAGGGTGACCGGGGGCTGCTTCGATGATTTAGCGGACGCCACTGGAGACGCGGCGCAGAATGACGTTGGCCTATTCGGGCTTCGAAGCTCGCTTCTTTGTCCACGCGTGCAGACTGGGGCCTGTCAGCACGTGTATCTTCCTCTTCATCAGTCGAGTTTGGTGCGCTTCTCGTTCGTGAAAAAGAACCTGTGTGAAACTCACACAGATGAGAAACAAGCTCACCTTAACTCGGCGTTGAGTTACGCATAATGGCATTCACTTTGATTTAATTTTTTTTTTTAATTAAGGTTCAGGCACTTAGATCTGCCTGTTATAGTGAGTTTTCGTTCTTGTTCAGTCTTCATGGATTGGCTATGTTCGTGTTTGTATGCATATGAGCTTGTCTATTGGCTGTTCGTATCACGATTGCCGGACTTATAACTACGTTTACTCATTCAATAAACGCCAGTCTGGATCAGGTCACGGTCGCGTTCAAATTGTGATTCGGCTTCATTCGTTACAGCTGCCGCGGCCGATGCAGCACTTATCTGTGAGAATGAAAAGACATTACGTTACTTTGTAAAGTACGAAGTCTTCCTGTGTTGCATAATGAGTATGAATCATTACTGAGCCTACATTTGGAAAGACACACAGTACCGTACTTTGTAAGTGCTGAGTCATGCAAAGGCTGTGTAGTCAGTTCTCGGCTATGTTGGCCACCACCAACCAGAGGCATGCTCCACGCACAAGAGGGACATCACCCAGGTGCTGTTCTATGACAACTCCCTAGGGATCGCCCTGCTTTTTGAGGCCCGAGCGGTGGTGCTGCGCACGAAGAAATGGCACGCGCGTATAGAGGGCAAGGACAACGCGGATGTTTTGTGTGCGGTTTGCGGGCGGGAGACAGAGACGACCGAACATAATCTGTTGACTTGCCAAGTGCTCATGCCATGTCAGCCTAGCGGGTCAACTTTGCTGCAGGTGTTGGGGTTTGCGTCTAGACAGCCGCAAGGAGACGCTGCGGTGGACAGTGATGCGACACAGCGGGATGAGAAGGCTGTGGCTGTGGAGACAACCAAACGATGTCTTGAGAACTGGATAAGGCATACTAGATAAATATTGTTGGTGGCGTAGCGCCAGGGCGGAAGAGACTCCGTCACAGTAGGGAATTGACTTGGCTAGGGCCTTTCTGGTCCACCTGGTAAAAAATGAAAGCCTCAGTACCAATCCAATCCAATCCAATCCAAAAAATCTATGCTTCTGAAAAGGACCTTGGTGGATGCTGTCTGAGTTGGCAAAATCGGCATACACATAAAACACCTCTTTACCCAAGCCGACAGATTATGCCCCCATGACCTCAGAGCATCGTGTCTGACTTTGAATTTAAGGTTCCTGGTGTGTTCGTTTTCCACCTGAAATATGCTACCCAAGGTGGCAGCTCCTACATATCCGGCTATGTCATGCGGCCCCGTGACGTCTAGCAAACCAGCGACCAATCAGTGCACAACTATGTCATCTGTAGTTCTACCACCTGCCATATAATACTAGCAATTTTCGTGCCATGGTATCCACCCTTTTATATTGGTCGCATATAATTATTCCGCTTTAATAATTACAGTGATTTAGCCATAGCTAATTGCAACTTTTACTTTGCAAAGCTAGAAGGGCTTTCGCACGAAGTAGGCTGAGCTAGGCCAGTTAAGCTTATCTAAGGCTAATTAAGCCTATTAGGCTCATGAACATGTAGTACGGCAAATTAGAGCGCATTGTACTTATGTAATGTGACCTAATTAAACCTCAGGTGCACCCAGACTTATTATGTTTAACTACACTTTTCCCGTTCAGTTAGGAAGGTTTAATAAAGTCGTGTGTTCTGGCACGTTCATACATGGATTTTTACCTGTTCTTCACACAGGTTTGATTTGTGTTAACTAATCCTAATAGCTTTAACTTTGACTTCAGTCATGGTCATGATGAAGGTACTGATGGCAGCCACGCTCACTCATCATTAGTGACAGTATAACCATATACAGAGAAGCGATGCTTGGTTGCTGCAGTAGCAACACTTGTTTAGGCGGATGGAAACCAGAATCCGAAAATCAGCGGATTTCATCGAGCTACACTAGAGGTGCTTTCTCGTTCAAATTATCGCAGGCCCTGCCGCGGAGGCTCGGAGGTCAGAGCGCTTGACTGCGCAGCCCATAGACGCGGGTTCTGACAATGTCCCTTAGGCAGATAAAGCCTGACCAGTACCTCCTCTCTATGCGGCTATCGTACAATTGCGGTCGGTGTCGCCGATGGCAACCATGGGCGCATTTCGCGGCTGAGGCTTAAGTCGGAGCCAAACTTGCAATTTTTGGTTTCCGCGGTTCTTTATCGCGTCATCTTTGGCACTTCTTTCATCACTTCATGCTAAACCAGGCACGCCGTCGCACTGGCGAAGCGGTTCTCCCGGTTGACCTGCACTGATAGCAGGACCGTATGGAGCTACGTTCACTACCTTTAGTTAGCTTTTGAGTCATTGAGGGGACAGAATTGTATGTTGGTTTGCAACCATCATCATTATAAATCGATATTTTGCGCTCGCAATTTAAAGGCCAACTGCGACGAAAGTTTTCGCTTCGTAAAAGAATTCATTTTCAAGCAGTGCATCAAGAAAGAACAAGAAAGCCAAATAAGCATTCGTAGCTGAAAAAACAAAATTCGAAAAGGGGCGGCCGTTATTAGGTCTCCGAAGTGATGTATAAAGGGCCAATGTCGGACCCTCAGGTCCTGTAGTTGTGGCCCTTTGGCGGCTTGCTCTTCCTTGTAGAAGCCTCAACGAATACACAGGCACGCGTTCTATTCGCTCATTGTGAGATACATGAACGCCGATGTAACGAAAATACAGCACTATGAACGAACGCCACCATGAACTACAATTTCATTTGCCACATGTTTTACAAGCTTCTGAAATGTATGCAACGCGCGCGTTCTGGCTTGCCTCGCACGTTTGTGCTGGACGGCTTCACAACGTTCCGGCATGGTCAGTTCAGGCGTTCAGTCGTGTTCGACTCTTCGTGACCCTATGGACCATGTCACGCCACGCTTTCCGGTCTCTCACTATCTTCTTAACATCACATAGCTTCATCTGCAATGCCTCGAGAATGCCATCTAACCATCGCGTTCGCTGCCTACCCCTTCTCCGGCGACCCTCAACCTTTCCCAACATCAAATCTTTCTCCAGCGACTCCTCTCTTCTCATCAGATGACCAAAGTAGCTGAGCTTTAACTTTAGAATTTGACCCTCCAATGAGCATTCAGGGTTTATGGTCGACAATATCGACTGATTTGATCTTCTGGCAGTCCAAGGAACTCTTAAGAGTCTTCGCCAGCACCACAATTCAAACGCGTCAATTCTTCGGCGGTCAGCCTTTTTCACAGTACAACTCTCGCATCCATACATCACAACTGGAAAGACCATAGCACGGGTTATACGGATCTTGGTTGGCAGACTAATGTCTCTGCTCTTTACTAGGCGGTCAAGGCTAACCATTGCTCTCTTTCCCAGAAGCAGGATACTAGCGCGAAATTGTCGGTATTGTTTCTGTACTAGTGGGTGCAGAATCATAACAATGCGGAGGACCAATTGAGGACACACAATATGCAAAGACACATTTATTCAAAAGGACTCATGAAAGAACGTGCGGTGGGAGGGCCCTCCATGGGCCTCGCTGTGGACCAGCTCTCTGCGTTGGCATTCATGAGTTCTTCAGTTAAGTTCTGGATGTTTCCCGTCTGCTTCGCCTGCAGGGCCAAATTCAGCTCCCTGTTCCTGAAGCCCATCCCAAGGAGCCTGTTCTGAGGTGCAAGGCATGTTGTCGTTGGTTCCCACTGTGGCAAGCCGATTTGCTGCTTTTCCTGCTGGATTCCCGAGAAGACTGTCTTGACAGTACTGTACACTGTGGCCGCAGCATTCAGAGCTCCATTCACCAGGGCTTCTGGAATCGCGTCTCCAATGCCTTCCACTTTATATGTCTTACGTGTGGAAAATGATGACTTTGTCGCTGCCTTGGCCATATTTTCTGCTCCTTCTGTGGAGTTCGCTTCATTTCGCTTCTTCTTATGATCACAAGATGTACTCATATCGAATGTGCTTACCTCACTAGCAGTGGCTGACGAGCTCGAAGAGTCGCATTCGATCAGCGAGTCCTGAAACCATACAGGAACGTTGTCATCCACTTCATAACTGTAGCCCTGAGGAGCTGCAACGGCAGGTGAGGGTATGCTCTGTAGTGGGTCATGGAAGTTATACTTCGCAGGTTTCGTGATTACTTCGTAAGAAGTTTGCACAGGACACAGCACAGTAGATTGGTCTCCTCTTGATGACGACTTTGGCTCTGGCACAGAGAACGAAGCTTTGAAATTGGCACAATACGGCATAGGCACAACCTCAAAGTCACCCGCTTTGTCCACGCTGCCCAGGTTCAGTACACGGGCAGGCTGTTCAGTGTTGTGAAAAATCGACGTGCCCAGCACAGACATGTTAGAACCATACGCTGTAACACTGCTCTCAACCTTTTCGAGTTCGGGTGACTTTTGGGGGGTAACAGTAGCAGGAGTACTGAATGTGGTTGCGATGTGCGAGACAGTTTCAGCCTTCGGACCAGTGGCGAAATCCTCAGCCTTAAGAACAGGCTCGTGGCTGATGTCATCGTCGACTCTATCAACAACCTTGAGGCTCGACATATGATCCTGCTTCGGCTCAAGGGTGAGAGCAGGGTTCGCAACTACATTGCACTGCAGGCGGTGACCGAAGCCGCCGTGCGGGCTGAACATTCGCCAGTGACTCTGGTAGCGGCCGGGCCTGTGCGGCACCGAGAACTGGACTTCCAACGTGCCTTCTTCGTTCGGTAACAGTCGAGGGGCCTTAATCTTCATGTCATTCGGCATGAGCTCCAAGTTGCCCCAGCAGTACTTGAGAAAAATGTTTTCGTCCCACACTCTGCTTCCAGAGTTGCGCACCCTCAATCGCATTGCGAAACGGGTTCCTGGTTGGACATGAATCCAGTTTGGGACGATCCTGTCGCAGATAAACTCCGAATGGTAAGAGTCGGGGCTCGGGTATTCCTCAGGGCTCGAAGCTGCACCATCCAGTGTGTAGATGTTGCTGTCTCTAATTTTATATTTCTCGTGTTTCGTGAACATCTGCATTTCCATCTGTTCCTTCATCTCCCGAATGGCGGACGGACTGTTTGGAGACCGTGCAGGCCAAAAGCTGCTGTCATTGGAACACTCTCTAAGCACAGCCTGCTGCAAGCCAGCAGGCTTGCGGATTTTTAGCATCGCATGCGAGCTGTCGTGCACGCCGGGCATCGATTCGCACGTTTCGCACAGATCATAGTTCGAACAAACGCAGCACTGGTAGCGAACCCCTTGCGCCTGGCAGTGGCAATTACTGCACGTTGGAGCGTCCGGAAATGACTCCACCGTGGCAACTGCCGTCCACATGTCGACCTTGCGCCCGTCGAGCCGCTTGAAAACCTCTGCTGTAATTTCATCCTTAAGCTCCTTCTTGAGAGTTCGCAAGATTTCGGCAAAACAGGCTGGCGGCATGGTACCGCCTTCACCGGCAACGGCTCCTAGCACGGCTGACGATGTGGTGGCTGGGTCAGACGCATCCGTGTTGGCCACCGACTCGGCCGATGTGCTCTTTCCGCCAAAAAACACAAACTCTCCTGAATCGTTGCTGGGGTGGGCGCTGCTCAGTGGTTGCATCGTTGCACTTGGCCGAGATGCAGCCTCTTCTGTGATTTGTATTTCGAGAACGTTGCCCTTATTCGCTGCGACACGAAGTGCTTCTTGCATTTCGGACTCGGAAGAAAGCAGCACCATCTCGTCCTTATCAGCGTACGTTATGCGGGCGGCGGGCGCGGTCGAGGATAATCCGCAACCTTGCAGCAGCTTGTTCTGCACTGTAGTCCAGCTGCAAGCACTCGGCAGGCTCAGCTGAAATCTCAAAGGGCGTGGCGTGAACTCGACAATGAAGCGAGTTTCGGCCATGTCCACAAAATTTCCATCATCAAAGAGTGCAGCTGATATGCGCATTTTCGTTCCTTACCGCTGGTTCCACTTTTTCTTTGCCTATGAAGTCATGAGAATGCTCTGTTTTCCACCAGGCGTCGCGAGAAAAATCAACAAGATTTTAAGTTTCGGTTTCTTCTTTAAAGCATCACTTTCGTGCTTCAGGGGGAAAACAATCGAACGGTGCCTACACTCCTCCGCCTTTACACCAAAACGCTGCTGTGCCCGGCAGTTTTAAAACACTTTGATCCTGCCTGTACATTAAAGTGCCCGCACTGTGCGGAGAAGTCTTCGGACATCTTCCACGTGGTGTGGGCATGTCAGTCAACCCCGAACCTCACCCCCAAACCCAACCCCACCCGGGAGGACTGGGAGGCAGCCCTGCTCGGCTGCTCCGATCTGGCAAGCCAGAAGGCCCTGGTTCACCGAGCCCGAGCCGCAGCGGTCGCCAATGGGCTCCTGTAATGAGGAGCCCACCTAGTGTTTGTGTGAGGTTGCTCCGGCTACCTCAAGCTTCTTCCGAATAATGTTCTTCACACACACACACACTGCCCACGTCTTGCATCAGAACTGCAGTGTGCTCCTCTACCTGTATTTTGGCTGTTCCTACGTGTTGCTGCTTTACTTGTGTCGACATGGGAAGCTTGCTTGTTTCACAACTCAAGACGACATTACTTTGAGATCAACATTTTCTCCTATTTCTCTCTTGTGTTTTCGTCAACGCTTTGACCCTATCTGACATAACTCGTTTTTCATAACTCGCCTTTTTATTGTGATTTGTATTGCTAAACTTTAGTGCCTAATGGAACATGTGTTCAAGTGTAGGAAAGACAGATGGGTGGGTTTATTGATTTGGAAAAAAAAAAGAGAGATTGTCCAGAGAGATTAACATTTCCGCTGCTACCACGGGAAGAGGAAAAGAAAGAAGGTAGCGATGGGTTAATGGTGTAACCGGAATCAATAGAACTTTTCTTTCAGTTTTGTCACCGCTTCATCATAAGGAAGAGACGCTATTTTGAAAAGCCATTGCAATAGCTTAAACTTAATATGAGCAGCTAGATCATATTGTCGTTTGGAGACACCATACCTTGGTGCAGCCACAGGTCGGTTATTAAAGTCATTCAAAACTTCCTAATGGAATCTGAGCGTCTGCCTTAATAACATACTTTTCTTTTTCTCTTTCTTTTTTAAATCACTAGCTACAAACCTCACACTGTTCACCTCCTGCTTGCGTTATAATTTTTGCTTTTTATTTCGGTGTTTTATCTCTTCGTGTCCTCCTTTCTTCCCAGCAATCATTTTATTTTGGGGTGATGTAATAACGCATCTCAACAAATCTCTCAATCGTTGACCGATCCCCCTGTGTAAGGTATGTGCCAGTTTAGAAGACAACAACAACAACTACAACGATTGTCTCAAATAAGGACAAAGACGTTTCGCATGGACCTCGAGTGAACGATGACCAGCCAAGACAGCAACCGTAACCCAAGTGACCGCAAAGCTCTGAGTACCGGCCAAGGAGCGTAGTGTGACCTACACACACTGCCTGGGGTACCCGATGTACGCGCTTGGCCGATTAGAACTGGCTTGTACGCGAGAATGTGCCTCACCCACGTGGAGCGGCTTCTTTACGATTTGACTTCCACTACACCACTTCTCGCCTCGACTGCGCCAGAAGTTGATCAGTCGTCCACGTTGCGTCCGAGTTTCCCAGAGTGCCCCGCATCATCCCAGCTCGCTTAGTCGCGTCCTGCTGTCGCTGGGTGACCGTGCGACGGCCTGACTGAGTTTCGTGATCGCGGTACTTCACGGCTTCGCGTTGATACTTCGGTATCAACGCGGCGGTACTTCACGGCTTTGGACAGTAATGAACTTGAGATGGCGTGAATGGCACTAGATTAGTTATTACACTGAATTGAGCCCGTTGGTGCTTCGAACACATAAGAACGCGGCCGCCTTGCCGGACTTAGTACCTTTGCTTAGGCATGAACTGGGACGTGCGAGCTGGAGCAGTACTATTTGTAGAGGTCTGTGCTTTGCTTCAGTCGGCCGAATGGGGTATAGGTAAAGACGTAAATCAAAATGGCCTGCTTCGCAACCTATACTGACACTTGATCGACTGTCTTACTCAGCGTTTACATCCAATATTGCGAATCAAATAAGGTCGCGAACCAACACAAGTGAAAAAACATGCAAGCCGGTGAGGGCAACCTACTAAAGGAATCCATTATGTGTATGTTGCAGACGTCTACGTGCTATGTACATAAAATATGAACAGGAATTCCTCAAAGTTGTAGATCAGAGTGCTGCGCGCGGTTCCAGACAAACCTTATCTGATGAGCCGCCATTTTAATGAGATCATCATGCTATGATATGCGGACAAGGTCATTTTAGGATCCGGTATTACACCCCACTCGTGTTTGGCACTTTTGGCGGGCAACTAGTGCTTTCACGCTGAAATCAAAAGTGCTTCTTCATCGCTTGTCAGTGAGGCGCGATCTAAACTATTACGATTTCCTTTGAGCGACGGTACATTGGCAAGACTAGCCCAAGTATCAAATACAAATTCAGAGAACAAGTGACATACTTGGGAATTGAGCTGATAACCTTGCCCATCAGCATCGAAAGCATAGATGTAAAGAAAAGGTCAGACAGGTCGCAGCGGGGTATAAAAAACAAGAAATAACCTTTCTGAGAAACTAAGATAGCAGTGCAGATCAAAGATAATGAACAAGCATGGTTCAATGTGCCCTAAATGATTTTGAGCAAGAAAAAGTTTTTCCCCCTAATTTAATCACAGACAATGCACTTTATGGAGTTTTTAGAAATAGTTTAGTCATTTCGACCATATAAAATGTTACTTGAGTGCAACAGCGCGAAAGAAGCCCGAAGGCGAAGCGAAGAAGGGACAGGAAAGAGAGCTCAAGTCACAATGAACCAACTAGCCTAGCAAAAAGTTCTGCTTGATATAAAATGTTATTGCCGTCTTCAGAAAAGCTTGGTTTTCCGGTGTTTCTGCGTGTGTTTTCGCCTATTTTCGAGCTGATGGCTCTCAGGCACGTAAAGGTACCTTATTGAAGGGAGCTGTTCGATATTATGTCTATGAAGCGTTTAAAAATTATGGGGAACACTTAAGCTCCCCTTTTGCAAGAATGAAGTGATAGCGTAGGCTAACAACTCGCATATAAAGCACCGCTGTAACCAAGCCATATAAACCTGCCTGCTTAGCCTAGGGGTAACGTGAATGAAAGGGTCCTGGCCGGCTTATTCTGTAATGTACGGAGAGATCCGAGTTGACAGCTTCTTCCAAGCCTAATGTCAGGCAACCCTACGTCCAGTTAGCTATGCCAGCTACCACCTGTCAACGCCATGCTCGTGATTTTTCACTCACAACGTCAACCTCGGCTGCCGACCCCGAGTTTTCAGTGAACGGGCCCTTTAACGCTATCGCGTTACAACCTTGTAACTCTGGATAAACTAATTCTAAAAATGAGCCAGGCTACCCATTCTATTATATAAGTAAAGCATGCCGATCAACAACTTACTCGCCTCTGGATGGGTTGTTCAACCTTTCCAAATATTTCTTTTTTAGCGAACAAAAGCAAGAAAACGTAGCGACATGGCTCCTGAAGGCTACTTGCTACAACTGTCATAAAAAGCTACGTTAATTCAATGCTTTGGTACAGCTAATGTGCAGCTTTAGGCCTTAGACAACAAAGCAAGAAGTAACTCTCTCGTGCCGCTGTCAGAACCAACTCTTCGGGATATCGAGCTGGGAACCCCATAGCAATATTGAAACATCGCATGCACTATAGTTTTCCCGCACACTTCTGCGGTTGAGGCTCCGTTTTAGCTGAGTGCGCATTTTGCGGCCCAGACGTACCAAACTTTGGCGCGGGAATTATGGAGCTTACTGCTTCCTATGCAAAATGCAGCAGATGCATTTCGCACTCGGAAGCCCCAGGGTTACTATTTCGCGGCAAGAGCGGATTCCCAAAGGGAAGGCGCGTTGTGCAATAAACTGGCGCAGTCTACGCAGAACAAGACCAAGAGACCCGCACGCAAGCAATCGGAAATGCGCCAAGTGGTCTTGACAGCGCCCATTTGGCGAATGCACATTCTTTTCTTCTCCGCCGCGAACACCCGCCAGCAAAATACACGGCAATGCGGCGTCGGGAACGTTCTTAAGAGCGTCTGCCGTGCACGAGAGACGCCAGAAACGAATGGCGCGTTCCGTAGGCTTCAGCCCCTACTGACTGAAGCAGCCTTGATCACACCTTATGCTCCGCGTCAGTAAGCAGTTTTCAGAGAATGTTTTTTCTCCTTTCTGCACAAAATAGTGTTTCAAGCGTTCTTTGTGTGTGCTAGCTCCGCCATTTCACATTGATTAAACATTGAAAGGGCTTAACGTAGCTCCGTAAGGTGCCATCTTGAATAATATGCTTCAGTACATGTCCCTCGATGTATATTCTTGCTTACGCATCATGCCTGTGACGTTTGAAGACGCTTACGAGTTCCGCTGAGTTCCAAACATATTTTATTCATTTACATGTTGGAGGGCTTCACTCCTGAATGACACGGTCAGACTTGCGCGAGGACCGCGTACTGTTGCCACCATGCGGGTCTGTTCGCAGGCAGCCATTTACTTATTCAAACGTGCGCTCGTTCAACGCTTCATTTTGTGGTCAGGTGTCGCAATGAATAATTGCCCTAAATGTTTTAGAAAGTTCTGCCGGAACGCCTTAGGAATGCAATAAATAAAATGACGCAGTAGCAAGAATAGGAAAGTATTACCTACACGTGTGGTGCTGCGGTTTATTATTCCTCAAGAATTTCCTCAAGAACAAACATAACGTCAAGCTTTACGCTCGGCTTTGAGCTCGCTCAATTTCATTTACGCTGATGTCACTGGAAGCAGGGGCGATAAGGAATACTGCCAGCAGTAGCCGAAACTCAGTGAAGACCTTCATTTCCTAGTTCAATTGAAATACCCTAGGTAACGTTTCTTCCTAGCGTTGATTTATTGCTATAGCATTGTGGGCAATTAATATTCTGGTTGTTGTTTTCTATTTCGTGCACATTTTTTCATGTTTGGCTCACTCCCATGATTGAAATATACCGATTGCGCTACTCTGTTGCAAGAATGAAATTAAGATTTAGTTTTTGAAAAGCGAAAGCTTTACTACGCCGTTCAGTAGCTTAGTCGGCGTGTGCTTCATATGGCCTTGAACGTGCCCAGCGGCGCGCCGCCCAATGTGCCGCCCACTTCTTCGCACGTGTGGAGTATAGAGCTGGCGGCGCTCTCTTCTTCTTCTTCTTCTTCTTCTTCTTCTGCTGCTGTTGTTGTTGTTGTTGTTCTCCTCTAATTTGATGGCACCAGGGGGATCGGCCAAGAATTGGGATGCAGAGATATTAGATTTTGAAATGTATAACTACATCGCAAAAATAAATAGAAATAAATGCTAGTGAATAGAGAAGAAAATGTAAATATGAAAAACCAAAATAAAAAAGAGTAAATACTAACGCACGCAGTAGGAGAATACTAACATTTATAAGTACAGATTAAAAATTCATAGCATATTAGCAAGGTAGACGTTTTGTTTCTATTAAGAAGTTTTGAATGGCGTTAAAAACAGGCCTGTGGCTGTACCCAAGCATGGTGGCACCGAACGATAATAAAACCTGCTGCTGCTTCGCTTCTTCAACATCGCACACCAGCTTCTTCTTCTTCACACTCTTGGCGACCTTCATTCGTGCCGATGCACACCTCCACAAATACACAGCATTAAAACAACGCCACACAGCCTTCCAGTACCCTGCCTACCCTATCCCGCCACCGCTGCCCATCTGGCTCGCCTCCTGCGACCTTCCCCTTCAAAAAGTACTTTCAAAATGTTCTCGACACATTTGTGTTGTCTATAATTTTAAGGGCAGTTTTCTCAAGGTTATATTCCCGCTATGCAGCATTAGCAATGGCCATAAGTATCCACAGTTATCGCCTGCAGTGCCAGTTCTGAACGATTTTGCTGAACGGTTAATAACTACGCATAACCACACCTGTCAAAATGCCCTAGGCATCTTCCTGTCGAATAGACCCGGCTGTAGTGTCCTTGAGGTTTGCAGACATCTATGGAGAAATCGCATGCTTTCGCTTTGTTTACTCAGATTCTCCTGTGTTAAAGCTTCACTTAATTTCTTTAGTTCTGATTATAGTTCTTGCAACTATCAAGCTGTCTAAGGACAGGTTTTTTTGTTTTTTCAACAATGCCCCCACCTGTGGTCGCTGCCAAATGAACAGTTTCCTTTCATAAAAAAAGATTGAGAGAATTTCGCTTAATTTTACATTGCCTGAAATTTACAGCCATTAGCATTTTATTACACAAAACCAACAAAAAATATATACAATGGGGCGAAAAATTCAATCTCCTGCGCTGACACAAAAATTTTGTCTTTTTTGTCGAAGGCTCACTTTCTCAGGTGATCATTCTTTATTTTTTATTACAGGAGCATTACTTAATTTGGAATCGATAAGGCAAATTACGATAAACGATGAGCAAACTCTGATTGTGACAAATTTGGGGCAACTAATTTTAAGCCTAATTGTGCAGTTGTGTTGTCATAATTCTAGCAATGTAATATATGCCGATAAATTATTCATAGATACGTAACACCTGTTTGAGTTTTATGAACGAATCCTTTAATTCCAGCAAAACCTTTGTGAATCTAAACAATTTGAAATAGAACTAAATAATATTGTTACGGGGATGTACTTATTAAACAAGACTCCTGAACGACTTGCTAAAAAATGCTTCGGCAGATGTTCCGTGATTAGCAGATTTTATTTAATTGCAACGTTTCAATGCAACGCTACAATACACAGAGAATATTAGTAGTTCTTGCAATCTTGGAAATATTTCGTTCTCAGCCGGACTAGGGCGTCTAGCATAAGAACTAATTGAATCCACCATCAGTTGCGTGGTTTTCTAATTCTATGATGCCAAGGATATTTTTAATGCACTAATTTCCAGCGTATCTCCTGCTTTCCCATGTCTTCTCCAGGTGTCGATTGTAACATTTACTAGCAATAATGCCTCTGAAGTGCTGAAATTATTCAGTTGTCATACTTATAACCACTTTTGTAACATTACTCGACTTTTTGTTTATTTAGAACTTTCTATTCTGTTACCATTACAAAAAAAAACATTTTTTGACCCATTCACATTAGGAAAAATTATGTGTTCACCCGATGAAATAGGCCGCGACCACAAGTACTAATACTGCCCTTTTAGACCTCCAGTCGAAAGTTGTGGTGGTTGAAAACTTATAAGGAGGTTGGAGAGCAGAGAAATTCTTCACCCTTCACATCGATGAGTTCTGATGCCTTAAATCCTTCAATGCTCTGGCCAAACCTTCAATGACGAACAATACGTCAAGCATTGCACGACTATTACTTCGGGAGCTACAACCGATAGCCAACTCGGCGTTATTTTCAAATTCACCCTAACTTTAAAACTTACAGCTTGTTTGCAGCACTTGCTTTTTTATCTTAACAGCCGCTGTGTTTCTACAGTTAAGTATATCTTGCTTGTTTTTTATAGGCCATGAGCCAGCAGTGCAGTTGACAACGGATATCTTCGCCTGCAATTCCATCCACTGGATGCGCTCTAGAATTTTAACTGCTCTTCAACTCCTTTAATATTTCAGCAGAGTAAGATACACCCTGTAGGGAGTACAGCGGTTTCCACAAGCGATCGTTGCTTTTTTCTTGGGTGTTTCTGTTGTTCTCTGCTGCTTGAGCCTAAGGATCAGGTTCAGCCATTTATGTCTACATTTTGGAATTTCGCTCCTATTTCAGCTACGTTTCGAGATTATTGTAAGGAAGTAGTGCAGCTTGAATAAACAATTTATTCGCAATTTGGAAGCTAAGGCAGATGTGCACTTTGTTTTGCTCTAAATTTAATACTTTATG
>JAJIZL010020709.1:103849-120577 GCA_023969395.1 Amblyomma maculatum | reverse complement strand
GGGGGGGGGGGGAATTCTAAAGTGTGTCATGTGGTTTGACAAAAATAGCTCATAGGAGAGGAAAATATAATTTACCTAGCTTCACTCATAATTGTAAAGCTGGCTTCGCTTTGACTTACAATTGGCCAGGCAAAGCACGCTTTACAAGACAAACTTTTTGATTATGTTGCAACTTAAGGAGGAAGTAAAACATTTCATCAGACTCTCCAGCCGGTGTGAGGTCAATACGCGCTAAGTGGCGGAGAGCCCTTGGGCGTCGGCGATAATGAGGGTCCGCTTCACGGCCCGGAGGCGTGTCTACGGAATGGATATGAGGAGCGTCTCTCACCGCCCGGAAGTTCGGAGCTCCAATAAGTCCGGGGGCGGAGGGGAATCCAGATATCTCCAAATTATGTGATTTAAGCTGTCGGGTGCCTGGCCCCTAGCGCATTTTGGAAAATAATGGCCAAGGTGCATAAGACAGAAAGTGGGGCGAGAATGAACTGAGTGCGTTTAAAAGCTGTACCAGTTTATTTCCTAAATTTTAAGTATTTATGGACTGGGGGTTAGAGCTGTGGCTTCAACCGGTAGTGTAGAGTGATCCCATGGTATGAAACAAATCAGCTCGATGCATACACCATTATCACGTAAATGACTTTAAGCTGCAGAGGATTCAAAATGGGGAACTAGGTTAGAGTGACCCAGAGCCAGGCTCACGAACCGTCTGACATAACTGAGGGCGATTTCATTGTTTGGGTTGGAGGAGTGCGCCGAAACACATAACGAATATGAGGTGGAGGGGTGTAGTGATTGTGCTGAGAATAGAAAGAGCTCATCATCATCATCATCATCATCATCATCATCAGCCTGATTATACCCACTGCAGGGCGAAGGCCTCTCCCATATTTCTCCATTAACCCGGTTCTGTGCTAGCTGCATCCACTTGACCCCTGCGAACTTCTTAATCTCATCCGTCCACCTAACTTTCTGCCGCCCCCTGCTACGCTTTCCTTCCCTTGGAATCCAGTTTGTTACCCTCAGCGACCATCGGTTATCCTCTCTTCGCCCTACATGTCCTGCCCATGTCAATTTCTTCTTAATTTCTACTAGAATGTCGGTAACTGGAGTTGTTTCTCTTACCCACTCTGCACGCTTTCTATCTCTTAATGTTACCCCTACCATTTTTGTTCCATAGCCCTCTGGGTTGTCCTCAACTTAAGTAGAACTCTCTTGGTTAGCCTCCACGTTTCAGCCCCATAGGTGAGTAAAGGCAAGATGCAACTGTTGTATACTTTCCTCTTGAGCGATACCGGTAAGCTGCTAGTCATAATCTGCGAGTGCTTGCCAAATGCGCTCCATCCCAATCTTATTCTTCTTGTTATTTCCTTTTCATGGTCCGGATCTGCGGTTACTACCTGTGCTAAGTAGACATATTCGCCTACTACTTCCAGTATTTCGCTACCTAATGTAAACTGCTGTTCCTTCCCGAGGCTGTTGAACATTACCTTAGTCTTCTGCATATTGATTTTCAAGCCTACCTTTCTACTTTTCCTGTCTAGGTCATCAATCATTATTTGCAGTTCATCCCCCGAGTTGCTTAGCAAGGCAATGTCATCAGCAAATCGCAGATTACTGAGGTATTCTCCATCTACCCTTATCCCTAACTGCTCCCATTCCAAGTCTCTGAATACTTCCTCTAAACGAGCTGTGAATAGTACTGGGGAGATTGTGTCTCCTTGCCTAACACCTTTCTTTATGGGAATTTTGTTACTTTCTTTATGCAGAACTATGGTTGCTGTGCAGCCACTATATATATCTTCCAGCACTTTCACGTACGGCTCGTCTACCCCCTGATTTCGCAATGCCTGCATCACCGCCGAGGTTTCAACTGAGTCAAATGCTTTTTCGTAATCAATGAATGCTATGTATAAGGGCTGGTTATATTCCGAGCATTTTTCTATCACCTGATTGATGGTATGGATATGATCGATAGTAGAGTACCGTTTCCGAAACCCTGCTTGATCCTTTGCTTGATTGCAGTCTAAGGTTGTCCTGATTCTATTAGCGATTGCCTTAGTAAATACCTTATACGTAACAGACAGTAAGCTGATTGGTCTGTAATTTTTAAGGTCCTTAGAGTCCCCTTTCTTGTGAATGAGGATAATGTTTGCATTCTTCCATGGTTCCGGTACCGTCGATGACACCAGGCACTGCGTAGAGAGAGCTAGAAGATCATTAATAATGTCTGTTAGTTTAGTGGTTCAAATTCATTACCTCCACATGCTGATGCAAGCTTCACTCCGCTGTTCTAACCCGCTGACGCAGACATTTTGCAGACTTCCCAATCTTCTATCATGATCACTCGATGATCAGGCTCAATAACGGTTTATGCCATCGGTTTATCGGGGGTTCCTAGCATGCGGCAAGTAAGAAAGCTGTAAAATCTGAACTGCACAAGAAATATTTAACAAAACAGGAAAGGGTGGTATGCACACCCTTTCCTGGTTTGTTAAATATTTCTTGTGCAGTTCAGATTTTACATGCACATCCTTTCTAAAATCAAGACGAACATCCGTCGTCATATGCAATATCGCTTGAACGCAGGGACCACAGCATCGTTCACTTATAGACTTCATTGCATCAGCCAACCTTTTTTATTAATTTGACCATACCCTTCCTCCTTCATAACATTCCTTTTATGCCCCGAAGCAATAAGCATCGCAAAAAATTATCAAAAGGAACAAGCCATGACAACAAGTCTCAGTCACAACCATTACCTCCGATCGATCCTATTTGTAGACCTTTGTTGCCCTCTGTCGGCAGTTCAGGGAGCGTGCGCTTCGGCCGGATTAGTGTGACTCTAGGATTAGTGGTGCACTGCTGCCTTCTATCGGGTCTTGCGAGAGTTCTTCAAACCTACCTCTCCGCACTGTGAAGAGAGGGCAACACTTGGGCGCCTAATTTCTGGGGTAATTCCAATTTACAATGAAGTATCCACGCTAGCCCGAGGTTTTACTTACCGGGTTACCAGTGGTGTTTTGTGTGAGGAGCCCCTACAGTTCGATGAAGCTTCCCTTTAAAGGGGTAGTAATGCTGCGAACGATTCAAATCTTTGTTGTTTATCGACAGCCGCCGCAATGTGGCCTTATCACTGTGATTCTGGCGCTCGGATCGGTTCTGTTCGTTGTCGCGAGATGCTGCCTTATCATGTTCTTTACCGTGCAGATACGTCTAAATGTATTGAGAAGATTCCGGCCACTCGTGTGCATTTCTGCAATGCTCCAAGTTGTGCTAGTCACGGTCTGCGGCTTTATCTGGATGTTTCTTCGCCTCCTTTAAATCCAACATTGACGCGTGTGACTTTGTTCGACGACCGCAGAGTACGATTGTTGCTATCACCACAGCCGTTTGCTTAGTTCTTTTGAAGGCGCAAGTCAGCCCAATAAAGAGTTCATTCAAGTGAAGTTCAAGCCTCCTCATTTGTTACCAACGGCGTTGTCGACACTGCGTGATAACATTGCCTCTCAGTAAAGAAATTTCCTATATAGCACAGTTCTGGAATAATACAACGGCCACCCGTAGTATGTGTTTTTAAATTCTTCGTGGTTTCGAAAATACCGCTTGTGTCGACGCGTGGTACAGGAAAACAAGAAATTCGAAAGTACTCTGACAGATGCCAAAGCCAATGTGCTATTATTTGCAAATGAGTTCTCTGATGATAGAGGTATACTCAAGCATTAAGTTTAAAACCCACAATAGTCTAACGCGTAAATCTAATTAACTGTTCGCAATAAAAGACAAACGAGAGTTTCTGGAAATTATCACAGAAACATCATTTGGCAGCCGGGATTGTATAGACTGCAGTGCTGAGACGTAAATAATTCAAAGAAAGTCGCAGTATCCGGTTTCTAGAAGGACTGAAATTTTCAAAAAGTAGAATTGTGTCAATATGGAAGAATGGCATTTTACATGCGCCTGCTCTTATGCACTCGCCTTGCACATCAAATAGGGGCCACATAATCGAAATAACAATTCTTTATTTGTCGACACGTTGCTGGAGCCCTGTGCGTAGTTTCTGTCCCGGCAGCGGCCTGTTACAGACCGCAAAGGCCATAATGAGAAGCGATGAAGCCTCGAAGTGCAAGCAACTACAAAATTACGTCTGGGAGATATCTGAATTATTGTGTATTTTAACACGTAGCGTCAAGGTATATAGGTAACGCTGACAAGGCATTATAATCTAAATGCAGTCAAATACTTTTTAAGAATGAAGCATCAAAATGCGGCATGGGCACCTTTGTGGCGAAGTATCAAAGCAAAACTGAGACTCGCTTACTAACCTTGAAGACAAAGGATTGAACTTGAAAAAATAATTGACATGCATAACCAGCGTACTTCATTTCCACTTCCTAACAATACAGTATGGTGCCTAATCCGTGTCATTATTCTGACCATCTGACCATCAATCAAGTCTAGAGAAAGTGCTGTCGCCTTATAATACACGCTTAATTTTCAGAGCATTAGCACGCACTGCGGCATTTTGCACTACAGGCTGTACCTCTATTTTCATGTGTGTTACCTTCTATCCAAGAACTTCAACTGAAGCACTACGGCTTCCTGAAAGGTCAGTAAATGTTGGCTCGATGTGAAGGGCCGTCTGACGATTCAACAGTCAAAGCAGAAAGCTGGGCTAGTTGGTGTGTCATCATAAATAAAAAGACTAGTGCAATAACACAGACAGACATAGGAGAAGACAGGACGAGCGCTCGTCCTGTCTTCTCCTATGTCTGTGTCTGTGTTATTTGCGCTAGTCTTTTTATTTATGATAACATTCAACAATTTGTGACAAGTAAAATAGATGTGGTTCGATATGCTGCATTGCCCTCTTACCATTTTTGCTAGTTTTCGTCTAAAATGTATATCTCTTGAAAACATATGCTGTCGCGGCTCGCAAGAGCTATTTTTTCCTTTCTAAGCAAAGTTAGTTGAAGAAAGTATACAGCGCTTTTCTACCAATGAGAGGCAAAAATAGAGGCACAACCACAGCTTACGCTAAGCAAGCTCACTTTTGTTGTGCTGTTGCGTTTGAGTTCCAGCTAAACGTGTCTCTTTCTGCCACGTCCCAAAGCGATTTTCAGATTGCCACACAAAGGTCAGAAACCTAGATAATCTGCTACGATAATTTTGTTATTTGTCTCGATTTATTTCTTATTATGTTACATTTCTAATCAGAACAAAACGTTAAGTGAAAAACCTGCAATCTCAAAGAAACGACTTTCGCTCGCATTCATGACAACTTTGGTTCACTTAGCACATTGCCTGCTGGCGGGTGGCAAGCGTTCTTTGGAAGGCGTTCATTCAATACCTCTCTCAGGCAATACGGTCCGTAAGAAACGCTTTGCTCTAATGGTTCCTGCCTTTGTGTGCCCTCGTGTGGTTCCCCGTGCTCATTTCATTGTGTCAGCAACAAAATTTTGCCAAACTTCGTTCTAGTCACTGTACAGATGACCGAAACGGCTTTAAAAACTTTTCTCTTTAAGAGAGCGGTCGACGCGAACAATGAATATCATATTGTCATAGGCAGTGATGCAAGCATTACCTGCTCGATAACTGTAAGCAAACAAAAAGCAGATGTATGTGGGTACTTCCGCCACGTCGAAAGTAAAAATTGTTCACTGCCAGCTCAGAGGGTCACCATGGCAACTTTGAGACGCTGATACCAAATGTGGGGTTCGTTTCTGGCTCAGTTACCATCTGCGCCTCTTGACAGAACGAGAGCAAAAGATGTGAGTACACGCGACTTATACTATTGGAAAACTAACTTAGAAGTCGTTTTTTTTTACTTTCAAACTCGAAACATCGAACGAGGTGCCTATAAGCTTTCCTCCAACTGTGGGTACGTAAAATGTATTTATCGAAGTCGATATTTATACTGCTACAATGGATGTAACAAAGGTCAGGAATTCTTACTCATTACGGAACACGGATGTAGTAACTAGAAAAGAGTAATTTAAGATTTAACTACACTATTAGACCTACAGTTTATCAATAGAAAGGGAAGGGTGCAACGTGTGCATCATTCTTTTTTATATATTCTCCTCCATATTTATTACGCTTGTTTCATCCAACCACAACCTTGCATATTTCTTCCATGAGGGAAGTTTTCGGATGACCGGGAAGCCACTTTTGCGCCACTTCCCGTAGGCCTTGATCTCTGGAAAATTTACAGCCTTACCAGGCATCCTCGAGTTGCACAAACAGAAGAAAATAAGAGGTAACGATATGGGCTCTGGTCATGGTGTTTGAGTACATTAAATCTTTTAAATGAATCCCAGCCCTATTTACATACCCTCTGAGCCGATAAACCGAATCACTGCTCGTTGTTTCCCCTAGGTGAAAACTGCTAACGCAGGCACATTTACACACCTCAAAAGTTTTATTGTTTAGCCCATGGCTTAAGTCAGCTTGGACACCCTGTATACCGTCAAAGCACTTGGTACTTGTTGAGGGCCCAGCTGCCCCTATATTCAAGAACAAAAATTTTTCTCTAAGCACCCCTGGTAAGTCTCATTTTCATCCCCTTCTAAAACCCAATCTGGCAAAACCTAGCAAGCCTTGCCAAGGTGATTCAGTGATTAAGACGCGCAGCTACTGATCCTCAGCACCCTGGTTCAAATTCGATCGCCGCTGGCTGCGTTTCGATGGAGGCGAAACGGAAAGCCGTCATAGAGCTGGGCGATGTCAGTCATCGTTAAGATCGCCAGGAGATCGAAATTACTGCGCAGCACTCAACTACGCCACCTTTTCCTCTAGTTCCACTTTCACACCCACATTTCTCCCTTCCCTTACAGCGCGGTTCAGGTGCCCGCGGAGTAGTGCGACAGATACTGCGCCTTTCTATTCCAGTCCTTTCCTATACAACAATTTACGTACCTTAAATTTATAAAACATAGTAGTAATAAATAACTTAAGCTTTATTTTCACGTTTTCAACGTTTTGTGGTGACATGATTGACGGTGTGCTCCATTACCAGGAGGTTTTATATAGTTTAACGTCTCAAAGCGACCCAGACTATGACGCCGTAGTTGTAGGCTCTGGAAAATTTCGGCCACCTGAGGTTCTCTGACATCCCACAGCACACGGGCGCCTTACTTTTCACCTCCATCGAAAAGCGGCTGTCGCGGCTTGAATTATTAACAAAGCGTTTCTCTCTTAGTAACAGCCAGCGACAAAGCATTCACCAAGCACTGAAGGTTTTCTTGAAAGAAACATAGACTCTCCAGACCCAGCTTTGTAAATGGACTTACTCAGGTTATTTCTCCGTAACAATTAATTATGATAAAAGTAACCTCCTCTCTCTCTTTATCTCTCTCTCCCTTTTCAACATAAAATATCATGAGTAGCCTGTTGCAATACCTTTGCTCAGATATTTTCTCGCATTTTTTTTTTCTCTTCACCTTTATTTCAACTTTTCCTCTTCCAAGGACTATCGGAAGATTGCGTGACTTTGTCGCCGTATCCGGTGTACCGGGCTGCGACGTGCTGTGCGGACGCCGTGGAGGCAGCTTCCGGAAGACAGTGTGGGCGATAGTCCTCGTGACACTCTTTTCGCTCACTCTTCATGAGTGCATACAGGTATATAGCTGCAAGGTTATGGTAGAAAACTCACCGCATACATTTCCACCACGGCTGAACAAAGTTTTATTGCGTGGAGGTTGCCAGCTAAGCGATTGTGGCCATATTTATTGATGCCGTAGTGGTAAGCTTGGCGCCAGTGGCAGCGTCCGGCCAGGCCGATAGCCACGAATGTACTGAGGCGCTCAGCCCCGACGTTAGCTGCGTATCGCCACATTTCTTAAAGACGTGAATAACGTCGATTACACCCAGATTGTCGGTGAGTATAGGTTTGCGAGTTCTTTTCACCACGGCAGCAGCAATGCCATCCGGAGTATAAAAACAGAGGAATGAATCGCGTACCATCCAGAGCACTACCCACCTTCCACCTCCACCCTTCTGAAGATTCCCACTCACGTACCTGAAGCCCTCTTACGAGTAGAACGAAAACGAAAGGGATGAACTCGCATTAACTGATGCGATATGAAGGCAACCATGAAAATTTTGCCGTTCGACTCCACGCATTCAAAAACCTTTAAACGGGCGATAGCTTCGCTCTGCTTATGCTAGTCTCAGTAAGTCATATTAACATATGGCTAGCGCTAGCTTTGATAGACACATTACGAAACTAAAGTCTGCAGATTTTATAACTTCTTTACTGTCTGCAAGTTTCTGAAACACTGGTGCAAAAACTGAAAGCCGGACGAAAAGCACAGAGGATGAAGGATGATTCTGCACAAAACGTCAAACCTCTCGGGGCTATACCACACACCATTTATACTATGACCTGATGAAGGTAGCCGCAAAATACAAGGTGCCAGTCATATTTTCCGAGCCTTGCAAGCTTGGCAGTTGAGTCAGAGAATCTCGGAATAAATGAAAGAAATCTCTCCGTGAAAAAAGAAGCACAGACTGCCATATGTAGCATGCAATGAGGTCCATAGAATCCCTCTCACTCGCGGGAAGGTATACATCGGCCAAACAGGCCGACTTATTAATGAGAGCTTTCAGGAGCACAAGAAGTCGCTATGATCTGGCACCTTGCCTTACACTGTAGGAAATGCGATGGTGGAAATTGTCGAGCGCTTTTGTACCATACAGCCATTTTGAAGAAATGCAAACATGCGATCGCCTGACAACATGTTGAATCTTGCCATATTGAAAAAACAGGGCCCGAGTCCGTGAGCTCAGTCTCACTTATGCTGCACAACAATGAATACGACTTTTTTGATAGGCATGGAATATTGTAGCACGTCGCAAAAAGAAGGTCACGAGTTTTCTCGTAATAAATTATTGCTGGAAGTGTAGCGACGTCCTGTACTTCTCTCCTCTCTATGTGTGCCCTCCTTTAGTGCTACAATTATCCTGTTTATCAACATAAACTGCATCCTATGTCAGCTTCGCCGCGCCAGTTCGTATTATCATCCGTCGAAGTTTTTATGCTGAAAACCGTACCGCATAAAAAAAAATGAATATATTTATCCGGATTAACACTAATCTATTTGTGATGCACTCGGAAAACAATCCCACCAGACTATTCCCTACTGTGGGGCCTAGGAGTGGTTTGTGAGACGCATAGATTTCAATGGTTTGCCATTGTTGCGCCGATTTTTTCTCTGCCCTGCAGCCACCTGTTTGTGTGTAAAACTGACATTTCGCAGCTCCCCGGGATGGAGCAGCGAGGATAGCTGCATCGTTTCAATATGTATGCCGTACAAGTTCGTCTTCTTACAGGTCTTTCTGGAGTACGGGCGGTTTCCAGTAGCGATAGACTACAGCTACGAGGAAGAAACAGAGATGCATTTCCCTGGCGTTACAGTATGCAACGTGAACCCGATGAAGAGGTCTGTGCTCTGCCGGGCCCGTTTCTCCGCTTCATACGACATGCCGAAGCAGCTCCGAGAGAGGCTGTGCGCAGAAAATCCTGTCTTTTACGAGGTAGGAAAATATGACCAAATTTAGCTATTTACACCAAAGATGAGATTATAAAGTGCATAATACACTCAACCAGTAAAGACAAACTTTCAGTCCGATCGTGTCGGCAGAGCAATAAATATAATTAGCATGCGTAACAGACGAATTAATTTCAGATTTACTGAAGGGAATCTTTAAAACTCCCCAGGGAAGAGGCAGCCTTTTCGTAAGAAAGCAGTGTCATCATATTTAATACTTTCTCTTTATGTTCGCCAAATTAATTACTTCGAACAATGTCCATTTTCATGAGGCGTATTTATAGATAAACTGTATATACATTTAGACTTCCCGTCTGCAGTGATAACTTAGTTATTTTCTTTCTTGTAAACGGAGGCAACCTCATTCTGTTGTCAAAACAGAAATAAGCGGAGACAGGAAGTTTTTGAGCTTTCTCTTCAAAAGTAATAAAATTAATGGTAATTATCTCTAATATATGATGTTCTACTGTACTTGCTATTTAAGAATGTTGAAAAATGTTGCTTTGGAGTTTGAAAGTTTTGAAAATTTTCTTCAAATCTTGAGCATAAGATTTAGAGACCGGTCCCAAGCGATCATTGAGTATAAAATTTCATAGAACAAGTTAAACAGCTAAGCTGGGACCAACGCTGATTCCAACTGACAGTCGCAAAAAATGTAAGCGATGCAACACTGCGCAATGTTAAAACATGGATAAACAAGAGACGGGACACCACAGCGCTGTGGTGCCCCGCATTTTTTTTTTTTTCGCCCCTGCCCTAAAGTTGCACTGCATTTCATTTTTATCTGTCATGAACTAGCAACTAGCCCAAACAACTAGCAACTAGCCTTCAAGGCGCGCGAATACAGCCTGGGAAAACTAGGCATTCCTAACTTTCACATTAACAATAACAAAACGTCATTGCTTACATTTCCCATTTTCTTTTTTTTTTTGTAACAAGTGTGTCCTTTGTGTTCTCAAGATTAAATTACTATTACTAAAAACAGCCATTTACCTAAGAGCGCTTGTCCGCAGCCTAACCCTGAGGACAAGAGTCTGCAAGAGAGTCTGATCACCTGGATGGCACAGTTAAACAGCGTGAGACACGATCAAATTGATGCGCTCTCTACCAGTTTTGATGACATGATCGTGAGTTGTTCATACGGAAACCAGAACTGCAGCAGTCACAGGTAAGAAGAACGATTTTGGCTTGTCTCCGTGGCTGACACTGCTTATGTTATGTTTGCTTTTTATGTATAAGCTCCCCCACCGTAATGCCGCTTGGCACTGTGGGTAACTGAATAAACAAATAAACAATAAACTGGAAGCATTGCGACTTTAGACACCTCTCTGAATAAGCATGGGCTTGTCTGTGCTTGCCCGCGTCTCGGACTGAAGCAGGTGCCCCTCGACTTTTTCTTACCCTGGAGAACGACTGCAAGTAGTCCGAAAGAAGTACTTTCTTTCTGGATTTTTATTTCATTACTGATGAGGCCGCGATCCTTCTTCAATGCAACCAGAACAAACACTCATTTTAAATTGTTCACGATGTGCGGATGTTCTTTAAAAACAAATATTTCACCGAAGCCGCGTAAGAAAACTGTCCAAAGTTCTTGCGGGCATGATTGTAAGCGCACAGGCCATCCAATGCTGTCAGCACTGAGGGTCTAGGCCATAATGCAACGCTGTGATGATTTTTTCCGAGTTAACTTGTCCCAAGAACTTTTGTAGCCAGCTATAAATTAAAGGAGAACCCTCCCTCAAAACGCTTAGTGCCCATGTTGTTTGCTTCTGGGCTAAGAGTTACAAATCATTTGAATTGGCGAGTAATTCTAGTGATTTCCTTCTCCGAAGACAAGAAAATTTTACTTAGCACAGAAATACAATACCTTGGACGATAAGCTTATTCATAAAGCCAGTACTTTTTACAAATATCCACCCCCATTGAAAACTAAGAAATACACAGGCTGCCCAACGTTTGTCGTCACTGTTCGTTTTATTCTGTGAATCGGCGCGCAGGTTCTTCAGCACAATTTTCATGAACCGGTACGGAAACTGCCTCTGCTTCCACTGCAAGTCCAGCAGAGACGATGAGGAGTTTTACGTCTACGAGAGCACGTCGAGCCCCGACAACGGTGAGCAAGGCGTTCAGTAATGTGTCTTCAGACTTGGTCGCTTAGCGTTATCTGAGTATCAACTGTTTCTAGTTTCTGGAGCTCGCGTTAATGGCGCAGCAAATGTAGAACTAAAATGTCTAGCTTTCTTTTTTGCCCAACCCTTCACTCTAACCCTTATTCTGCAACTATATTACGGGAACTGAAAACTTGTTTTCTATATAACTGTGTAGTCAATTAATAAACGAAGTGTTTTCCTTCAATATTTCATGACAAAAAAAAAAGTTTCTTGCGTTGTAGTCTTCCTGCAAAAACGAGGGTCAGACGGCGCCATTAAGATCAAGCACCCAGAATTCGATTAACGTATTCAACGAAAGATTCCCTGATATAGCGGACATGCGAGCCCTTTCTAGAGCGACCTATCAGGATGCGCGGGTGTTTCTTATTAAATGAGAAGCACTTCTGATCTTTTGGGAAGGAAGGTGTTCCATAAGTTTAGATTAGGTAAGCGCCGGCTTTATCAAATGTTTACAGGAGTACGTTGCTGCTGCAAAACAGTTTTTATCAGCCATTATAGAAAGAATTTGAGAATGTGCCCATTACTTTTAGCCAAAAGATTACAGCCGTTTCAGCATAGCTAATCAAATGCAAAGTATGTGCGCTGTCATATTTCACACGAATGGTTCGCTACTCAGGCGTTTCATATGCGCAACAATTATTGTGATATTATTGTTTGCTAGTAGACGATGTTCCCTTTGTTCCGCGGTCCCGTTAGTCCGAGCAATTCTCGCGGTCATTATCGGCTCGAAGACCTAGTTCTTCAGTTCGGGCACATCATTGGCGCGAGCATCTCTTACGACCTCGGTGTTGGCTCGAAGGCGGCTTTGCAACTACAAGCGGCCGGCACTCTCTGATTGACCATATCTATGTGTCGTGTAGCTCTCTGATTGGCCCCACATGTTTGACAATGACATGCAATGCACAGCGTGAGAGAGTGGAGGTTAAGCAAGCGGAATGTTCGACTTCAGCCTGTGAGTGCTTTGTTGAACGGCAACGAAGAAAAGCGGCGTAGTTCTCTAGAGCATCAGCCAGCGAAATGACTTGTTCGCGCCAGCGCGGCATTGAAACCTTGCAGTGGCGCCATTTATTTTCTTTCACGGTCACGGTGATAATCGCACAGACAACGGCTAAAAAGCGAAGTGGAAGTTATACAATGGTTGGCGCACTAAAAATACTTGCAGGAGTCTTTGCGTTCTTATGAACGCAGTAAAAGAGTCAGAACGCAGAGTCAGAGTAGAAGACCCATCCCTATGTTCAATGTTTCATCTTTCTAAACGCAGAATTAAAAGAGACATAAAAAAAGCAATTGATATTCTCGGAAGTGGAATAATTGCTCTAGTCTGGTTTTGTATTTGGCAAATGCAAATTTTTATCACGTTATGTTACTGTAGAAATTTTTCCCCGTGTTTTTTGTGCCATACTCTGTTGTTTCTTTTTTAGTGTATAGTGGTACACTGTTTTCTTTATTTAGGTTTTACTCCAGTATGTTTAATTACCACGTTTGCTGTAATGCTTTGTTATCGTTTGTTTTCCGTGTTGCGCGCTGCTGTGAACTGTATGGGGAACTGTGACCCCGTCAGGCCCAACGGCCTTTTGTCGCAGTTCCTTCTTTCATTTTCTGAAAGAGAAATAAAGAAAGAAATATAAAATATGAAATATTTGCTTTGCATAACAACGCAGTTCCAATGCAAAAAAAAAAATAGTAAGAAAGGCGCTTGGACTAAACTCGGCAAGATGAAGCACAATCTATTCTCTGCCCAGTTATTGCGTCCTTAAATGTTTTCTGTGCTGCCATCATCTTCACTATATTTACATCTCTAGCTAGTAGTTTGCGAAGCGCAGGTACGCCGAGAAAACTGAATTCCTTTGCATCAAACCAAATTCCTCGAACCCTGCCTGTAGATTCTGGGACTCGCACACTCAAAGTTCAGTTTCTTGCTGTACGCCCTCAAAAGACCAACATTTCTATGAATTTTTAACACGATAACGTTAAGGGCACCGCTCAGCAGAAAACCTGGCGTCGGCGTTGTCGACGTAAAAATCACGACCGTGTCTCTGTCACGTGGTACTTGGCAAATAACATGGCCAAGCTCTGATTGGTGGATGGATTGTGTGGCGCAACAACGCCACATGCGGTCAAAACATTGGGAAGAGCTGCCAACTCGGGATTCTCATTTGAGGTTGGGAGGGTGGAAGCTTAATAAACCTTCTAGGGCTTTTGAATGTCGAGGAAAGCACGCTACTAGTACTAGGCAATGTATGCGGGGACCTTCCCATGGCTTAGTTGGAGCGGGGCATTATACCAACGTCGTAGGGTCGCTTACGACCGATAGCCGGATAACTTAGTAGCTTAGTATCGTATGCTAACAAGAATGTGCGGCATATTAGGAGCGCAAGTTAAGGGTTCCGTAATCAAGTGAGCACAAACTACAGTGCGCGACCCAATAATCGCAAGGGAGCCGTGTCCTGGTTTTAAAGGAGGACCTTTTTTTTTTTTCGCCGTACTGTGTCCCGAAAAGTATTTACGGCAGGTGTAGAAACTTACCAGCTTAACTGGGGGCGTTCATCGCCACTTTTTCTCTGAAATATAGGCTAGTGTGTGGAAAGTGGCTATACCTCACCAATCTATAGTGAAGCTATAACATCCTACAGTAAAGCTGTCATCTTTACTTTAACAGAGTGGTTAGCAGCATAGACTCGAAGCATGAAATGGGAGCAAGTGTAACTAATACGCAATCAAAAAATGCCTAGATACCGTGGAGTTGGAGTTGGCACCCTTTTGACCGTGGTTATGAAAACATATGGGGCACGGTCGAACTCCGCCTTTAAAGGTATGAGGAGATAGCTTAGGCTACCAGCCCACGTATACAGCCCCGCTCTACCCAAGCCGTATCAATGTGCCTGCGTGGCCTAGGGGTAACGCGAAGTCAAGGGCCCTGGCCAACTTATTCTGATATCACCTTCCAATGTGAGAGAAGAGGCCCGAGTTGGAAGCTCCTGTCAAACGTAAAGTCATGTTAATGTAACGTAACGCTGCCATGTCAGCTGCAAGCTGCCAGCGCCATGCTCATCATTTTTCTCTCACAACGCTAACGCCTGCCGCTGACGCCGCATTTTCGGTGAACAGCATTAATGGTTTTCGGCAGTGGCTCCCTGGCGTACGTGCAATTGACTACTCACTTATGCATTATTTTGTGCCTCTGTTATCTGACACATGAGCGTTAGATATGGCATTGAAATACCACTTTTTGTGAAAAACAACCTTACATTGACACAAGTACGGCTTTAAACGAACCATATGAGCGTGCTTCTTGCAAGTAGCGTGTCTCACTAGGGATCCATATATTCCGGAGTGTGGAATTCTCATGTGAAAGAAGTAGCCCGAGTTACCAGCTCCTGTCATGTCGCGTGATCTCGTGAAGTCACACAATCCATCCCTGGCCCTGTCAAACACTTACCATCGCGTTGTTGTTGTTGTTGCGACTGTAGGAAAAAGGAAAAGAAAATGCACGGGCCTGCTACTGGCTCTGTAGCTGAGCCACCTCCACTGCCTCGTGTGGACAGAAAAGGAAATAGAGAAGAAAGAGAAAGAAGAGGGAGAGAAATGCGCGCGTCGCAACAGCCGTCGTCCACCACCGAAGCGGTGGCGGGTGCAATGACGGCTTACAACAGATAAACATTTGGTGGCTGGCTAGCCCCTGACCTGTGCTTGCGGTTTTTAGCTCACAGTGCCGACAGTGCTGACGAAACCTAATTTTCTGTAGAAAGGGGCTTTAAAACTATGGCGTTAGAAGGCTTGTTAAAACTGAAAGTGCGCTGTGCATAAATTCAGCGCAGACAAGGCTACATTATCCGCTTCTCTTGTGCAGGCCTGGTGCTGGTGCTGGACGTACAAGCCAGTGAGTACTTGCCGACGTCTGCCGAGATGGGCTTCTTCATCATGGTCCATGGTCATGAGTATCAGGCCGATCCCTGTGACGACGGAGACTTCGTCGAGCCAGGCTATGCCACGTATATTGGCATACACCTGGTGGGTCGGTGGTGCAAAGAAATGGTGCTCAAGGAGAGAGCTTTGTTGGTTGTCATCTCGTTTTGTCGTAGTGCTAGATGCCTACGGAAGATTCTTTAGAAGAATGGCGTTGACGTCACTGTCATGTGCCCTAGACTAGAACTTTCGAGTTTGTTGTCCAAATGAGCCCAGGCAAAAAAAAAAAAAAAACAAAAAAAAAGAACATGATGTCTGATTGTGTTCAGCACTCCTGAGAAAGTCCGGTCGGTTTTCGTACAGGCCACAGAGCATGTGCTCAAGCACTTGTGGGGGATTGAGGTTAGTGAGATATAGTTCGCGCGGCTACTATATGAACCTTGAATATATCAACTCACTTGAATATAGTAGCGGTGGCGCGAATGCTACTGAATAGAATAGATAGTGAAGCCCCCCCTCCTCCCCCCTCACTCTGCATATTTTCTTTGCTGGCTACTTTTTTGCTTATCGCAATTAGGTGCTTCAACACGTTGAAGATAGCACTTTTTTTTTTTCTCGATGAAACCTTTCTATTGTAGTGTGCCACATTTCGCAAAAGTGCACACTGTGTACCTAACATAGCCAGAATTTACAATTACAAAAAAAATATTATCTTGCGCATGCTTTCCGTCTTCGTGAACCCACGTGTCTTCATTTTTTTTTTCAGACTAAACGCATGGGCCTTCCAGAACCGTACGAACACCCATGCCGGAGCGAATGGCCACCGCGTCTCGAAAGCTTCGTTGCGAACGGAACTACATACACGAAAGAGGTAAACCGCTCCATTCTATGCATGCCGTTTTCTTGTTTAATGTCACGCAGTTTGTCCTTCAGCGGAATAGTTCGAGAATGGCAAAGACTTATTAGGAAAGCCCACGTAATCATCTCTGTGATGCGTTAAATAACTGCTGACCAGTCGTTTTCTACAAGTGGGAAATATTCGTCTCTCATGGTATATACAGTGAGTGAGTGAGTGAGTGAGTGAGTGAGTGAGTGAGTGAGTGAGT
>JAJIZL010020709.1:70905-96483 GCA_023969395.1 Amblyomma maculatum | reverse complement strand
TCTATCTATCTATCTATCTATCTATCTATCTATCTATCTATCTATCTGTCTATCTATCTATCTATCTATCTATCTATCTATCTATCTATCTATCTATCTATCTATCTATCTATCTATCTATCTATCTATCTCTCTCTGTTTTAAGGCCAGTCGCCTTTATTCTCGCAAAGTTTCGGTTTCAATACTCTTACCACAGTTGCTGGCAGAGTAAACGTTTCAACGAATTCATTCCTTTGTGAGCTGCAGCCAAAACCCGAGTAGCAGTGCCACGTTGTTTTACTTTACCCTCTAATACACTGTGCTGATCGAGTTAATATCGAAAAGGGCCATGCACGATATTTTGTCTGCTTTCTTTTTGTTTCTCTCTCATCAGTTTATGGCCAACCACTCCGACCTGCGCACAAGGTAAGAAGCCAGGTCTTTCTATTCACTTTCGTCAGACTCGTAGGCATTCCAACGCTATTCATATGTATATATAGTTATTGTAGCATGCTAGTGTAGACTGAAGCAGCAGAAACAAAACGTATTTGAGCACCCCTCTTTGACCTTGGCACTCATTTCTGCATCGTCAGCGTTTCAGGGGCATTTTGGTTGTTACTTTTGTTGTTTTCTTACTTGACATCTTGTTTCACCTGGTGCTCCTTGTTACAGGCTTCTTAGCAAAGTAACGGTGTACTTTCATACTTTCACCTCAGAGAGCGCCTTCGCCATGCCTATATATGACGTACGTATAGTCTCTTTTTTTCTCTCATTTATGCAATCACGCTGGCCAAGGCGTTTGAATAACCTTCGCTAATACAGCTTGCACTGCTGTGGAAGTCAAAGATCTTTAAACCTTTCCAGAAAAATATGAATTGTTAAGCATTTGGCTGTCTCTGCAAACAAGACGAGGCTTTTGCGGCCCTTCTTTAGGATAACAGGCAAAGGATACACCGAGGGTTATTACCGCTACCGATAAGTGCATTTTTTTTGCAGGGAAACAGCGTTCTTAACAACTTCGGTCGAATAAATGGCATCTACCTTGGAATTTCATTCATCGTGTTTCTGCGGCTTCTGGACACCGTGGTCAGGGGCATTCACCTCCACAGAGACGGAACCTTCACTTGCTGCGACGAGCCCATAGAAGATCCGTAAAATACACAAAGTGCAAACGTGGTGCAAGAGGTCGGACTGAGAGTTGGTGCAGCAGCAGAATCGCACTTCTTTAGCGCGAAAAGATGCTGCCTCCTCGGACCACTTCTGAGATATCTCGGTGAACAACACATGCTTTATGCCTGCAACTTTGTTCAGAAATCACACGCGGCAAATCAGGAATGCTTGTTAATAAAGAATCACTGTTTACACAACGAAGTCAAGAATGACCGTTTAATTTTTCTTCTTCCTTCTGTTTTGGTCATGAAATTTCGACGAGCATTGCTAGTATTCACATCTTTTGTGTAGCGGAAAGCCTGGTAAATGGCAAGACAGTGTAGCACCATGATGATTGCACTACTACATTAACGACAAATATAAAAAAATCCGACCCATCGGTGTAGAGCTACGCACTAGCAAATAAACACGACGCGAAATCAGTAACAAAATACATCGCTAAAACAAACCAACCAAACGCTACGTGATGTATGCAGGAATTTATACCAAAATTGACCATTGACAAAAATATCACGAATATGTTACACTAATGCGTATCACGAATGCGCGTCACGAGTTCACGATATACTGCTCGCGCACCGTACAATCATTACTAAATGAAGTTTGTATAAAACATCTGGTATGAATACGTGTTTAGTAGCCTCGTTTGACTATCTCTATGACGTCACCAGCTTTGAGCAAGGGGCCTGAGGTAAAAGGCTGTGCGAATCATATACTTCAAACCAGAGGTGAGCGACACCTTATCTCACTTTAATGCCACATCATTAGAGTCCACATCAAAAATGCCGCCATATATCAAGAAACTTTTTGATTGGTCGATTGACGTCCCGTGGTCTCGTGGCGTTCAGTCCAAACTGGGCGCCGTGAACACTACAACACATCATCGTAGAGTGCTGCGTTCGCACCGAGCTTCTTGTGCGCTTTGTGCCCTCACTGTTCGTTTCGTGCTGAAACAAGTGACGAAATTTCACTCGCACCAGAGCTTTAACGAATTATTTTTCTTTTTCTTTTAAAAACTAGTAGGGTATCGTCTCATACACGCCCTCGAACTCCTCATTGCCACGAACCACTAAACCATACTTCTTGTTAGTTCGTGAGTTTTTCTTTATTAAAATTTACTTCATAATTAATTGTGTCTGACATATCAGATATTATGTTTGCGAAAAAAAAAAAGCTATTATTTGGACTCCCTTTGTATAGAAACTTTTCTAAAGTGTTCGCTGAAAAACACGGTTGAATGACTTCTATAGTATGATATGATACGCAAAGCTTAACATCTCAAAGGTAACCAACTTTTGAAGGACGCCGTAGTGGATTGTTTGGATTAGTTTACGTCACCTGAGGATCTTTAACTTGCACTAAAGGAGTACGGAACGGGAGACACCTGCGTTTCACATTCATATTAGTAGAAGAGATGACAGCTAAGAAAAAAGATAACAAGTACTTTCAAACATGACCTCCAAACAAAGGGGGCACAAAACAAAGGCCGGTAAAAAGGCTTCAATTAATAAATGAAGATTATCGTGTCTGCTTGATGTCCACCTTAACAGCGAGGCGCTCTCCCCTATGTCCTCACTCTTACCCTCCTTATCCTCCCCCATGCCTTACCCTTCTACTTACCGTCCCAGCTTACCCTCCTTCTACACCTGGGCCTTCCTTCTCAAGTCGCACAAAGGAACTATTACTTTCAAGAAGAGGAAAGTCAAGTAACTGAGTCAATTTGCTGTAGACGCCCGTCCGTGCAGTGAACGAAGAAATAAAGAAGAATAAGATAAATAGGAGTTGTAGCGGAGGGCTTCGGATAAATTTTGACCACGTGTTGCTCTTTAATCTGTACCAATAAACCATAGCACACGGGTGTCATTTTAATTCATCCGAACGAGGCATTCGCGGTCGGGATTGAACCCGCGTTACGGGCACAATAGACAACTACATTAACGAATAAGCCACCATAGGTGTGTTAGCTATTCGCGCAGACGGTGGGAGAGACCCTGCGTGATTCTCCGAGCAGATTTTGATCTCGCTTTCTGGCGGAACTGCAGCATTTCAAAATGCGGCCTTGTTTCAAGGCGTCGTATAAGTTCCTTACATGACAGTCAAATGTTCCTAAAGATGCCATCAGTAAGTGCGTATTACCGCGTCGACGAAGGACCCCTAGGGAGAAAAGGCGCGTGAACGCACCTCCGCATCCCACGAAGATTCTGGAACCAGCAGCGTTTTATCTTCTTTGATGACACGTAACAGATCTGATGGTGGTAGGTGGCACAGTGGGGTGTGTCGATATGCTGCGACGTATAACGATGCTCATAACACACACCAATGGATGTTTCTTCCCAATGAAACAATTTCCAAAGGGCAACAGAGTGCATCAAAACTATCATGGCAAAGATACTTGGTAAGACAATAATCGTGAAACAAATGGAAGACGAGTTTAAACAGTCTGCATGGACAGCTCACAGTTCTTGCCTTGAGGCAAGAAGTCATTGATCTTACTGTCATTATCGTCGTTGTTGTTCTAACAACAAATGCACATACCAACACTAGGAGATCGGCCTAAATTGGCGGAAGGTTCAGCATACCTAAGAGCGGAATAGCGTGCAATAACGCCGCTTCTCTTGGTTTGGCTTCGCTTTGGTCCGCTAAACCACGACGTTAATGTCTAATTTGATAGGTATTTAAGAAAACTGCAGTGCAGTCTTAAGTGGGGCACCACGGTTAACAGTCGCAGATGCCACACCGCTTTCTGTGAGTGTCTCGTGGTTTTATTCTTCCGTCTTTGCCACATAGCAAGTGTGCAGAAGACAGGCTGTCTAAACTTCCAAGGGACCACTGCCGCCACCCTACAGGTACGGCCGCGCCTGCGAAGGGACGGGTGACGGCGCAACCAAACAAGAATGCAATATTTGTTATACACCAATTATTTATTTTTTGTATTTGATATTTTTTTGGAAAAGGGACCTCATACCTTAAGTTAAACTGCTTCATCATCATCATCAGCCGGACTGCACCCACTGCAGGGCAAAGGTCTCACCCATTTTCATCCAATTAATCCGATCCTGTGCTAGCTGCATCCACTTTACCCCTGCTAACTACTTAACCTCATCCAACGACTCAATTTTCTGCAGCCTCCTTTTACGCTCCTTCCCTTGGAATCCAGTTTGTTACTCTTGGCGACCATCGGTTTTCCCCTCTTCGCACTACATATCCTACCCATCTCCGTTTCTTCTTCATTTCGTCTGGAATATCAGTAACTCTAGCTATTTTTCTGCACGTTTCCTATCTCTTAACGTTGCATTTACAATGTTTCGTTCCGTAGCTCTGTGCGTTGTCTTCAACCTAAGTAGAACCCTTTTCATTAGCCTTCGCGTTAATACGTTAATACGTTGATAGGTGAATACTGTTAAGATGCCACTATTTATACTTCTCTCTTGAGCGATACCGGTAACCTGTTAGCCATAATGTGCGAGTAAGTTCCAAATATGTAACATCTCAATGTTATTATCCTAGTTACTTCACTTTCGTTGTGCGGATGTGCAGTCACTACCTGTCCTAAGTAGATAAATTCGCCTACCACTTCTAGAGCTTTGCTATCTATTTAAAAGTGATGTTCTTTCCCCAAGCTGTTCAACATTACCACGCCTTCTGCTTATAAATCCTTAGACCTACCTTTCCGCTTCTGTCTATGTCATTAATAATTCGTTGTATGCCATGTGGCGTAGACTTCAAACATCCCCCTCGTGTGCGAGAGGATCGGGTTTGGAATCCAATAGCCGCGCAATTCTCCACCGAACTGAAAAAAAAAAAAAAAAATCCGTGTATCGACGGAATCGCATAACTGGTTTGGGGTGCGACCTGATGCCGCTGAACAGCTCCGGAAACGCACTCCCTCACTAGAAAATGATTTAGCCACCCTGGTGTAGTAGGCCACCCCCCCCCCCAACCTCCTATGAATATACTCTAATAAAGTTAAGCTAACGGCGAAAGAATACTTGTGTTTTATTCTTGTTTTTTTTTTTCATGTTTTCCTCAAAAAGAAATAGCGCCTACAGAGACAACGTTGCTAGACTACAGTAACACTGACTGGAGATGTTGTTGTTGTTGTTGTTCTCTAATTTGGTGGCACATACCCACACAGGGGGATCGGCCAAGAATTGAGGTGCAGAGATATTAGGTTTTGAGATGTATAACTACATCGTAAAAAAAAATAACTAACAATAATTGCTAGGGAATAGAGAAGGAAGTGTATATATGAAAAACCAAAATAAAAAGGGTAATTACTAGCGCACGCAGTGGAAGAATACTAAGAATTATATGTACAGATTAAAAATTCAAAGCATATTAGCAAGGCAAACGTTTTGTTTCTATTAAGAATTTTTGAATGGCGTTAAAAACAGCACGTGAACCACGTCTTCTTTCTCTTATTAGCACACTACTATTTCCTTTTTTGGGCATAAATGGCCTGCTCGAGCACACTCGCGAGACGTCGGATGTGCAGAAGAAGAGCTACATGAGCGACACTCGCGTTTCACGAACTTCGCTGCTTCCATTTCCAAGCGGCTGCAGTTAGGCAGTTTTTGTGGTCCCCGTCCATCGCCAGTTCCTACAGCGTCCTTTTCGCAGGACAAGCCTTCGAAAGCCGTAGCTAAGCGACGGGAAGCTGATGAGTGGCAAGCCGAGGACAGCCGACAGCACCAAGGCTGGCGCTAGCGACCACCAGCACAAGCCTGACAAGGCCTCAAAGGGCCGCCGTACTGTACCCAGCATGACGCAGAGTAAGGTCTCTGTCGCCTCTTCCAAGGCAAGCGGTGGATCTGAGCAGAGCAAAGCCTCTTCCATATCGTCCAAGTCTGGCCGGTCCCTGCAAAGCAAGGCCTCAAGCAGGAGCACCTTCATCGAACCCCAGGCAAAGTCATCCATTTCAACTAAGGCCAAAAACAGCGACCGGAAGACGAGCCCAACGAAACTCTCAGACTCGCCGACGCAGCAGCGGGCGTCGAAAGTGCGAGGAACGAAAGGCCGCTCAGACACGGAGCAGGCGGGAGTCGATGCCGAGACCAAGAAGCAGGCGGACTCGAAGGCTAAACGGCCGTCCGTCTTGAAAGTGGCGAACCCCGACGACGAGGTCGCTTTGGACGGTGAGGTGGCAGTACAGTCCAAGGCCTCTCACACAAGCGTCGCCGGCAGATCTGCGAGCGGGAAGCCAAAGGCAGCGGACGAGGAGGCTGCAAATATTAAGAGCAAAGCGACAGCCATCCAGGACAGCGGACCTAGTAAGGCCGGCGGAAAGGATTCAGGAAAGGGCGGCGCTTCCCGGCTCCGGTTTTCAGCCTTCAGAAGATTACTGAGACACAATTCGCTCGCGGTAATGAACGTCATGAACGTGGCCAGGTTTGCATCCCGCCGAGCTCCTAAGCCTCCTCGCAAAAAGCCCAACGAAGCCGTACAGTCGTCAGGTGCCAATCAGCCCGCACCTGCATCGGACACGAGGGGAGCAGTTCGCAAGCCTGACTCGAGCGGTAAGAGGACGCCGCTGAACTTAATGAGAACATAAGGCAATTTTAGAACGTTTCCACCGAATATCAAAAAGGGACACATATTCAAGAGCAATACTTTATAATAATTGGTTCACAGGAAGGGAAAGGCGCAGTATCTGTCACACTTGCTTTGTGGACACCTGAACCGCGCAGTAATTAAAGATAGGAAGGTTGGAATGAAAGTGGAAAGAGAGAAAGGGGAGTCGTAGTGGAGGGCTACGGAGTAATTTCGACCATCTGGGGATCTTTAACGTGCGCTGACATCGCACAGCATACGGACGTCACTTCGTTTCGCCTCCAACGAAAAGCAGCCGCTGCGGTCGGGATCGAACCCGGGAGCTCCGGCACAATAATCGGGCGTCTTACCACTGCACCACCAGGCGGGGCAAAGCAATACTTTATGTTCGTAAAGTGGCTGCTAAGTACACAGGGAGCATGAAATGTTTTTACAAGCCTCCATGCGAGCATTCATTGCGGAAGTATGCCCAATACAGATTAAGGAAAGCCATTATATTTTCATGCAATCCCTTTACGTTTCTAGTAGATCATGCAAAGTCGCATCTAGTACATATATATATATATATATATATATATATATATATATATATATATATAAAAGGCCCACTTCTTACTAATCTCCTTTGACAGGAAGTTATATAACCTCGCCGTTCGTTCTACGTAGCTCAGTTCACTGATTATGAAATGAACCGCGGCGGCTGCGTTTCGATGAAGGCAAAACGAAGTGGCGTCCGTGTGCTGTACGATGTCAGCGCACGTTACAGATCCCCAGGTGGTCGAAATTACTTCGTACCCCTCCATTACGGTTTCCCTTTCTCTTTGTCCACTTTCACTCCCACCTTCCTCCCTTTCCTTACGGCGCGGCTCAAGTGCCCACAGAGAAAGTGTGACAGATACTGCGCCTTTCCCTTCCTGTGAACCAATCAATAATTAACAAAATTAAAGAGCACTGCAGAATCTACATTGGAGTAATGCGAAAGTGCGGATGCTGTAGTTGGTTGCTTTTGGTTGCTTCTAGTAGCTTAATTCACTTCTTGTGTGCCCATTTTAGTCTTTGGTACTTTCAAATTGCGCACCAATTCCTTCCTATCCCTTTTTCAGCTCTACTTCCGGTTGCGTGACATCAGATCCTCTACCTCACATTAATTCACTTTTTGTTCACCCCTTTTAGCCTGGTACTTTCAAATTGCGCGCCAATTCCTTCCTATTCCCTTTTTCGGCTCTACTTACGGTTGCATGACGTCACATCCTTGACCTCATATCCACTACGGCACCCGTTTCTCTCTTTCCGCTTTCACTCCCACCTTCCTCCCCTACGGCGTTGTTCAGGTGCCCACAGAACAAGTGTGGCAGGTACTGCGCCTTCCCTTTCCTGTGAACCAGTTATTCTAATTGCTTAATTAACTTATTGGCCTAATTATTTTTTCTGCAGCAACATTACGTCAGTCTCTGTCGACTGACACCACTCATTAGCCTCTACCACTTCTCAATTACCCGCAACTGCTGCGGACACAATTTTGCGGACGCGGTCTGCAGACAGAAATCTGTGAACATAGCGAATTAACGCTTTCGCGTTAATAATGACCATTCACATTGTAAAACGTTTAAAATACAACTGTCATGCACTTTCCAGTAACCCAACGTTGACACATTGTTTTAGTTTTATAGTTTGCATTATCACGAATAGATTCAACAAAATTCACAGTGGCTTAGCTTTAGTTAAGCATAGGAGTTTGCGAAAGCATGAGAGGCAAAGTGTCTCTAATGGAAGACGCGGAGTTGGGGGCGCGCAACGAGGCACCCTACCACCTGACAGATCACAGCGCACCTAGTGGGAGAAGTGCGAAACGCCCGACGTGGCTAGGAGCCACTATGAAGCCACGCTACGCTGAATTCCTCCCCTGATGGGGCTGGGACAGGTAGGTCAACGCCGCTTGCGGCGGGGGCTAGCGTGCCACAGAATGCTTACCTGTTGTAGGCCGTCGTTGCACCCGCCGCCGCTTCGGTTGTGGACGACGGCCGTTGTTGCGGCGCGCGTCTTTCTCTCCCTCTGCCTTTTCTTTCTTCCCTATTTTCTCTTCTGTCTGCACGAGGCAGCGGAGGTGGCCCCGCCGGGGTGGTGCAGTGGTAAGACGCCCGACTACTGTGCCATGTACCCGGGTTCGAACCCGACCTCGGCGGCTGCGTTTCGATGGAGGCGAAACGAAGAGGCGTCCGTGTGCTGTGCGATGTCAGCGCACGTTAAAGATCCCCAGGTGGTCGAAATTACGCCGTAGCCCTCCACTACGGCTCCTCTTTCTCTCTTTCCACTTTCACTTTCACCTTCCTCCCTTCCCTTACGGCGCGGTTGAGGTGTCCACAGAAAACAAGTGAGACAGTTACTGCGCCTTTCCCTTCCTATAAACCAATCTAAGAAAACGGTGGCTCAGCTACAGAGCCAGTAGCAGGCCCGTGCATTTTCTTTTCCTTCTTCCTACAGCCACAACAACAACAACAAGAGCCGACTTGGTAGCCCATCTTCGCGTCACTTATGACGTCACACCACCTGTTAGACTACAGCGCACCTAGTGGGAGAAGCGCGAAACGCCCGGCGTGGCTACGAGCCACGCTACGCTGAAGAGCCGACTTGGTAGCCCAGCTCTGGCGCTGGTATGACGTCAGTAGTCACGTTGTGTAAAGCGTAACTACCGGACCACGCTACGCTTAAGGCTCGAAACCTGGCGTAGTATTGCTTTCGCAATAAAAAAGTGACAATGATTAACTGCAAGTATTCTAGCACGGTACGACGCCGCCACTGGAGACGCTCAGTGAGAACATAGGGCGATTTGCGAACGCTTCCATCGAGTCCCAGAACAAGGCCACCTGCTCAAGAGTAACTACTGGATTTTCATAGTAATGACTGCTTAACGCACACTGCGCTGAAGTAGCGTTTTACAAGCAGTCATACGAGCATTCCTTGCGGAAGCATACCTAAACACAGATTAAGGAAAGTCATTATGTTCTATCATGCGATTCATTGCGTTTCTGGTAATTATGCGAAGTCACATCTAGTTCAAAGGAATCCAGACGGTCGAATTTCCGGAGCCCTCCAATATGGCGTCTCTCATTGGTTGGTTGGTTGGTTGGTTGGTTGGTTGGTTGGTTCATAGGAAGGGAAAGGCGCAGTATCTGTCACACTTGCTCTGTGGACACCTGAACCGCACCGTAAGGGAAGGGATGAAGGTGGGAGTGAAAGTGGATAGAGAGAAAGGGGGGTCGTAGTGGAGGGCTACGGAGTAATTTCGACCACCTGGGGATCTTTAACGTGCGCTGACATCGCACAGCACACGGACGCCACTTCGTTTCGCCTCCATCGAAACGCAGCCGCCGAGGCCGGGATTCGATCCCGGGAACTCCGGCACAGTAGTCGGGCGTCTTACCACTGCACCACCCCGGCGGGGCGCGTCTCTCATAGCCTGAGTCGCTTTGGGACGTTAAACACCATAAACCAAATCAAACAAAAGAATATAAAAGGCCTATTTCGTACCAATTTGCTTTCAAAAGACGTCCTATATTCGGCCTTCCCTTTAAATTGCTCAGTTGTTATGAAATTTTGAAAATCCAACCATCGTAAACTTTCCAGTAACCCATCGCTGGCACTTCCAGTTCTATGGTTCCCGTTATCGTGAATAGATTCAAAAGAAGCGGTAATGATTCAGTGCGAACATTCTAGCACTTGGCCTTTTGGTGTTAGCTGATGTTGCAGCCGGTAAACTCAGGTCATCCTGAATACGCAGTAATGCTGACTGACACCAAAGCAGCAGGCTGACCAGTGGACTGGATGCTCATATAAGCAAAAGACTTTGGCAAACCAACAAATATATTGAAAAACTTTTCCACCCTGTGTCTGATGCAGAGGAGACCGGGCACAGCGAACTGGACTCCCAACAACAGCGTTGTCTGGCGTTGTGCGGTGCACTCTCGCTGGCGGTGCTGATCCTGGTCTTCGTCAGCGTCGTCACATACTTCCTCACTGGTGACACCAATGTCGTCACTGTGGCGTGCGAAACACCAGAGTGCATTGCCGCCAAAGCTTATATACAAGGCCTCCTCGGCGACCGCAGGGACAGGTTCGTTCGATCTGTGATGCCTAAGCTTGATGCATGGGTATTGTAAAAATGTTCAGAGCACGGAAATTCGTATGCACACTCTGTTCTGCTACAAAAAGCAGCCATTTTACCCTGCCGTAAGAAGGCAGCAAAACAATGGTTCTATTGTGTTCCTGCCCCACCCTATGACAGTGCTAGCTCATTCAAATGTCCACATGGTTGTGATTCAATACTCACCCCACAGAGAAGCCATTTAATATGAATAATCTTCCCGGCGTGATGCTGCCTTGTACTTAAGGCGAAGCAAGGCCTTAACACCCCTTACATCGCAATCGTTTTACCTTCCATTCAAAAATCGTTTTCAGGTGCACAGACTTCTACAGTTACGTGTGCGCACGGCTGATCCAGAACCAGTCGAGTCCGAGCGAGGTCGCCTTTGCCAAGTTGCACGACGGACTCCTCCGAGAGCTGGGCGCCAGCGGAGACAAACTGGGAGGCCACGTAGCGGCTACCATCTACTCCGGCTGCCACGCCTTCCTCGACTGGGGAGAGTCGCTGGCCAACGAGATGCGGGAGGCCAGCCAATTCATTATGACCGCACAGCTGCGCAGCGCCGCCAACTTCTCACAAATTACCCAGGTTGGTGTCTGCACCCTGAAGCTGTAATGTTTCTTTGCACCTATCGAGTCTGGCCGCATATTTAAGGAACAGCGCAAAGGTCCCGTCCTTTGCGCTGTTCTTTAAATATGCAAAGCCAACTAGCCCACGAACTCACTCTTACTGGCCGCATACCGAGTCATTTTATTTTACAGATGATAGAGCACACAAATGCAGTGGTGTCCAACATATGTATAGCTTTACTTAATGGAGTTTCGTCAACGTCCTTTTCATAATCATGAGTGCAAAAATGAATGCGATGATATGGGAACTATGGAACGCGTACCTTTAAATCTACTCCACCTCAAGTTTCCCCTAAATATTCGACCAACGTTCCCACTTCCTGATATTGATCAATTTGCGCTCGAGTTACTATCTGATCTGCTGACCTTCCCAATTAGGTCAGATAGTAGAGCGACTGCCCCGGAAAGGCTGTGGTCCCGGGCTCGTACTTCAGACCAGGACGAATATTGTTGACTAATAATTTCCAAAAAAGCTTTACACCTTTCCTTTGTAGACGTGTGGCTGCGCTTGGGTAGATTTCAGTGAGTAATTATTCCCTTATAAAGTGCATAGAGGCACTACGGGTGAAAATTGTGGCAATACGAGGTCTTACTGCTAAGTTCTTGGCCAGTCCGACGACTGCGTTCGGTGGTGCTCGGTTACTGGCCTGTAGAGTCAATAGAGAAAAGTTTTTCTTTAAAAACGTTCTCCCGGTGACTTGACAAGAATGTCCTTAGCAGTTGGTTGGGGAGAACAACGCTTCCCGCTACGGCTTAAAATCCTTGGTATGTGAGTTTTATGAGCGTTTTCGGGCAGGAAGCTTGGGTCTCTGGACCAGTACAGATGCACTCACTACGACCTATAGAGGATGGTCGGTGACTACAGCCTGGATTTTGGAGCAATCAACTTATGCACTAAGAATGTGGGGAAGGTATGGTAGACTTCAATATAGTTTTACTTAGAAAAACCGTTTCAGCCCCACCACATGAATGCTGCTGTATGAAACATGATAAAATTACGTACTGCGGGTTCATGGTTATACTCAGTGCGATATTATGGCACAGAAGGGTTGATTTACTGATAGGGTCAAAACATTTCCAGTAATATGGTTTTGGCATACGCAGCCTGTGACTGTGGCTAACGTAGATCCAGGTACTCGTCGTCAGTTCACTAAAAAGCGCCAGCGTGGACACGCCTATATTTTAATTTAGCTATAAAAGCATTTATTTCCATTCACTGGTTACTACAGTAAGGAAATATAGCAGTAAACTGAAAACAACTTGCTATGCAGCTCAGGAGCATGACAAACGATTGCACGCTTCGCAATACATTTAACAGTGCACAGCACCTTGAAGATCTAAAAATTTATTGTCTTATGCAGTTAATCATCGTAGACGAATATGCCACCTCTAAGTTATGCTGGCTGGATTATGTGGTTACCGCCTCCACATTACTGACGATAAAGAAAAATGATGAGCCAGTTTCTCCAGCTTCGTGACGTGTAGAATCCGTAACCCATTCTTCCTTGGTGAGAGGTGTAATCAAAACTGACTGCTCTTTTGTCCTTCCGTCCAATGGCATCAGCTCCTGGTGCGGATATCGTTTCAAAGGGGTGTGCACAGTGTGCTCGTTATCGGACTAGTTCGCTTCGCGGATGACCTGAGCACGTCACTGCACCTCTCTCCTGGCAAGTCCCTCCTGCGCAAGTTCCACTCGGCAAGCCACGACCACTTGGAGCGGAGCTTGACGACCGCGTTCGCGTGGTCGCCTCAGGTGAGATCAGTTTTTGCTCTTTGAAATGTTACTGGTGGTGGTCGCAAAGTGGTGGCCGTAGGAATGATATGACTGTAAAAGCGCGATATTTGTGTAAAAGCGGCCGCTACGTCCCATTTAATTTCACACTACAAGCTCTAAGTAACCACGTGGCGAATACTCTGTCCGGTAATAACTATTCAGCCCTTTTTGCGATATTGGAGTTCAAATTAATTCCTGAAGCAAAATTCTAAAATCCTCTTGTTTTTCTTTTGATAAACCAGGTGGTTTCCGTGTATCTAACACACCGAGTGGATTTACCCTATTACAGCTAAAATGTTGAAATTCAGAAAAAGAGTGCATATATCTATTTAAAGGAGTTTGTTGTGCACGTCTGTTCCTACGGACACTTATGCCAAGTCACTTTCTGAGCTGAGCAGGTGGCCATGAGCTATTTGCTGATTCCCTTGCTGCTTACGAGCCTTTTTAGGGACTAATAATATTGGTAATCATTGATGCGTTCATAGCATCTATTAACAGGTTGGCAACCAAGCTCTCAAACTTCATCTAGTTTTGAGGACGCATCGAAGAGGCTACCACAGTGCATGTGCGTCTACAGCGTACAGTGCGCGTCATCCTTGCACAAAGCGCTCAAGCAATGGATTACGCTTCAAATAAAGCGACAACTGACGCAGCTACTAAGTTCTTGAACCAACTTTTACGCCAAGTAAGAACCTTGTATACCTGCAAACCAGGTTGTAAATACCACTTTAGCCGGACGTATCCGCTTGCTATTTAAGTTTTTGTTGAATGGCGCGCATTGCCCTACACAAAGGGGGACGCAGACTGCTGTACCCGCGCTACCTACAAGAGGCAGTATCGCAGACGGCGGAGATGTTGTTCGGCAGACGATGCTCCACGTAACCTACTGGGCCGGAAATACATGTATTTGGCTTTCAAAATTCTTAGATTGCTGGCACTGTGATGTTAGGCCATGTGAATTAATTTTGTTTTTAACGGTGTCTTTGTCTCGCGCTTTGCCCAGCCAGCACACACACAAGCATCGGCTGATTTCGCTGTCCATCAGAGCGCACTTTTTCGGTAGTTAATTTCTGTTGCAACTGTATTAGTGTGTGGTGCGGAACGGGGTAATAGGATATAGAGACAAGTTCTTCAGTCTCTAAGCTCGCGGGAAACGCGCGTTTTCCAACGGCAGTAACGAGTCCACGGAGTCTCGTCGTTCGTTATCGCTCATAACAAACGGCGGCGAGAGGGTTCGTTTCATCTGAGACGAACGGCCATGGTTATTGAGGTTGCTAATAGTGCGGAGAGGGAAAGCTGGTGGCTCTAGACTTCAGCCATCATGGACGCTCAACCATCATGGGATGGAATGCTACCTAGTGCGGGACAGTCGGACTTTTTCGACTGCATAGAGTGGCATTACCGAGTTTCCTCATTCCAAGAATGCTATGAAAAACTCTGTATCCTTATGAATGCATGCCCATGCATAACGATTCTCTGAAGAGAGGAGCCACTCGGAACGGAGCATGACGGGGCCGTATGCAGTGGCGGCGGCATGCGGCGCGTCGTAGAAGCCGCCACGAAAAAAAAAAATTGAGGGTCTCTTAGATTTAAAAAAACTGATTTATTTTATAGGAAGGGAAAGGCGCGGTAACTGTCTCACTTGTGTTCTGTGGACACCGCAACCGCGCCGTAAGGGAAGGGAGGAAGACGGGAGTGAAAGTGGAAAGAGAGAAAAAGGTGCCGTAGTGGAGGGCTACGGAGTAATTTCGACCACCTGGGGATCTTTAACGTGCGCTGACATCGCACAGCACACGACGCCTCTTCGTTTCGCCTCCATCGAGGCGCAGCCGCCGAGGTCGGGTTCGAACCCGGGTACTCCGGCACAGTAGTCGGGCGTCTTACCACTGCACCACCCCGGCGGGGCGAGGGTCTCTTAGATGTCTCTTAAGAGGAGAATGACGAAAGCCTACCCTTCCTCTCCTATCATTTGCCTCTCATTGTTTGCCTTTTATCGGCGTTCGTTGCAAGGATGCATACAATTATAATTGGTTTACAGGAAAAGAAAGGCGCAGTACCTGTCATACTTTCTCCGACAAGTGTGCATTTGGACGGTACACCATCGCTCCTGTCGCATGGCGTTCCTTGGGATTGCAGATGGCAGGAACTCTAGACAAGGAGGAGGAGGAGAAAACTTTATTGAGGACAAATTGATGTGTTCTTTCTTCGTGAGAGGACGCTGCTCCTCAAGCCTCTACAGGGGCGATCGTCGCTCGATGGCGCTCGACGACCTCCTTGGCCCAGGCCGTGATGGCGTGTTGCCGGCCTGGATCTAAGCAATGCGGCCTCCCACTGTTCCGAATTGGTAATCTGCAGGCCCTCCGGCGGTTGCATGTTTTCACATTTAAACATGATGTGTTCTAGATCTGCCCTCTGATCATCGCAAAGGGAACATGAGGGGCTGTATTCGCTGTATACCATTGTGCTCATTTATATCGATTAAAGCACGTATTTGTCTGGTTTTCTGAGTAGTGTTTGTTGTAATTTCCAGAGTGTTAGGTGGGGTTCTGGATATTTCAGTCTGTTGTTTATGTACCAATTCGTTATTCCTCTGTACGTGGGGTCTCTCTTGCGAGCCGAGCTTAGTTCGGGGTAACGCACCTCCCGGTCTACGACGAATCCTCGGACATACTGGTGCGTTGCCTCGTTCTCAGGATAACCCGCGTGAGCGGGGACCCACAAAATTTTAATCGAACGTGCGTTTTTAGAGCGATCAAGCGTTCAAAATTTTAGCTGCTGGTTGATGAATTTTACCTTTGCGAAATTTCGAATCACTGCTTTCGAGTCGCTAAAAATGAAGCGACAATCGCGAGAGCTACAGCCGCCTCTTCTGTCTCCTCTGGGTTCGTGCTTTTTTTATCTTCCTGAATTTTGTAAGCGATACGTGTGATCGACTAGTGCCAGGGCGTAGGCTCTCTTATCACCGTATTCTGCCGCGTCGAGATACGTCGTTTGTGGTAGATTAGAGTAGTGTTTCTCTAATAATTGGACTCTTGCTACCCGACGCTGCAGGTGAAACTCCGGGTGCATGTTTTTAGGTAGTGGTGGGACTTCCAGTATTTTGCGTATATAACGGGGGACGACGTTACCTGGGAGTGTCTACCCTCGTAGTGTATGTCGGTCTTTTGCAGTACCTGTCTTCCAGTCGATGTTGCGGTCAGCCACTCGTACTACGCCGTGAGGTGCGCTTCGGTCATTTCTTCTAGTGTATTATGTATTCCCAGTTGCATGAGTTTCTCGGTAGCCGTACTGATAGGAAGACCGAGTGCCGTTTTGAAGGACTGCCGAATAATGGAGTCGATCGCTTCTCTTTCCTTGGCCTGTAGGAATAAGTAGGGCGTGGAGTATATAATGCGGCTGAGAACGAAGGCTTGCACAAGTTTTAGTGTCTCCTTTTCTTTCATTCCTCTTTCTTTGTTTGATATCCTCCATATAAGGTGAAATGTTTGATTACTTATCGTTCGGAGTGTTTGGATTAAATCGGTGTCTTTGCCATTTGATTGAATGTACATGTCCAGTATGCGTAACTTTTCTACGCTCGGAATGGTGAAACCATGGATGTATATATTATGTTTGTGTTGATATTTTTTGTATATCTTCTTGCTTTAATGATTAAAAGTTCCGATTTATGAAATGAGTATTCCAAGCCAATTTTTTTCGTCTCCTCCACTACCCATCTGCTGCTTGCAATTGTGCCGGCGTGACCCTTGGTTGTCCATAGAGTAATGTCGTCGGCATAGAAAGAGTATTCTATATCTGGAATTTGTTCTAATTTACGTGCCAATTTTATTAAAGTGATAATAAAGAGAAATGGGGACAGTACTGGAGCCTTGCGGTGTGCCCCTGTCTACTAGTGGGAATATGTTGAAATGGATAGATCCTAACTGAATTTCTGTTGACCTACCTTTTAAGAAGGCTTTGATGTATATTATACATTCTGATGCCCACCTGCAGGTCGGATAGAGCAGCCATGATAGCTTTATGGGTCACGTTATCAAAAGCTTTTGTGAGGTCGAGAGCTAATACGGCTCTTAGCCTATTACTTATCTCAGGTGCCAATATTTTATGCTTAATCTTTAACACTGTGTCTTGTGTAGACAAAAAGGGGTCTGAATCCCAACATTGTGTGAGGGTACAGATCCCACTCGTCCATGTATGACTGAAGCCTTGCCATGGCTACGTGTTCGAATAATTTACCTAGGCACGAGGTGAGGAAGATCGGTCTCAGGTTTTCTATTGTAAGTTTTTTCCCTGATTTCGGAATAAAGTTACCTTGGCGTGCTTCCACGTTTCCGGTAATAATCCTTCATTCCAACATTCGTTGTCGAATTCGGTAGGTTGGGAGATGGAGTTTTGATCTAAGTTTCGAGTTGTCGAGGGAGTGCGGATTTTATGAATTGCTGCTCGGACTTCCACCTCCGTTATGTCGGAGTCGATGTGAGGGTTCAGATTGCCTTTATATTCCGGTGGGGGTTCTCTGTCACGAGAGATGTTGAAATAACGGGTCTTAAGAGCATTAATAATTTTCTCGTTCGTGAGGTAATTAACGCTAGACAAGATGAGACTTCAGGTCGGTCGCTTCGAATTTGGCGGCTGGTGACGTCATTTATTGCCTTGGCAACCGAAATGGCGGTAATTTCTTTCCAGGCCGCCAGGCGCCGCCAGCCTGATAGTGGCTCCACGGGCTTGTGACCTTTTCTGGTCGCCGCAAACAGCGGAGTTTCCACTCCTAAAGGTTTCTGGCTCCGTGGTTATGATTGAGGCAGGAAAGTGGATGGTAAACACAGGGTGCGGTTCCGTTCTCTCAACGGTAGGGTCCTGTGAGCAGCGTCACCTGGCGACAAATAGTGGAGATATTGTCAAAACGAATAATATCTCATGAGATCAACTAAACATAATTGAATGAACTGAATTTGCAGGCACTGTATTTCTTTTTTTTTCTTGCGCTTGACATAGAATAGTGGCATGTGGTTTGTAACGGCGGTAATGCGACTTTGTCATCCGCCATGTAATTTGCTACCGCGACGCCAATACTGTTAATCTCGCTCTTTCTTACGGTAGGTCAACACGGTCCAAGCATTGAAGGACCTGATCAATATCGACAAACGCGTCGAGAAGGCTCTCGCCGCTAGCGATCAGGAGGCCGTTGAAGTTAATGGACCTCTACGCAGCTGTGTTGGTGGCCTCACCAGAGGTGTCAACGCCAGCACGTGGGTGGCCGCGCTCAAAGACGCCGTCCCCGTTACTTTCGCCATTAGCGCTGAGAGCGGCTGCTTCACCGAGGCCTTCACGGGAGTCCGACGCGCCTTCCGCCAATTGACAGCTGTCGGTGTTCGCAGGGCAGCCTCCTACTTAGCGGCGAACCTCGAGGCCGAAATTGCCCTCCTCGAAGACGCCAGGCAAAACCTGAAGGCAGACTACGAGGCGAAACGCCGCTTCTGCCTCGAGCTGACGCGACAAAGTGTGTCCCTTAATTGGCACTCGCTGGCCTCTAGGATCTTGTACAGTTTCGGGAACGAGGCATCAGTAATGGACATGTTCAAAACTCTCCGAGCCGTCTTCAACAAAAAAAGCGTCGCGTTCACCTGGCTCGAGACGGAGGAGCGCGCAGCGGCGCTAAACAGACTCGACGCCACGGCACTGACCTTGATTGGCCTGAAGAAGACCCAGCACGCCAACGCGAGTTACGAAAAGTTCACGCTTGTGATTACCGAGGGCAAGGACTTCGTCAGTGGATACATGATCGCCTTGAAAGAGAATCAGTGGCTGCAAACTGTGACACCACCCACGCGCTGGGGATCACTCGACGCAAGCATGACACTGACCGCTTCCATCGAGTACAAGCCTCGGCTGCGTTCCATCGTGGTGCCACCGCTGCTAATGGCTGAGCCGTATTTTTACGGCAAAGCTGTGCCGCTGCACTTCAACTACGGCACCGTCGGCTCGCTGCTTGCTTCAAGGATCACCGAAGTCCTTGACGCTGAACACATGGAGGCTCATTACAGCAGCGATACAGGTGCGGACAGGGGATGTGAATGAATTGATTTCGCGTTTGTGAATTTCATATCGTTAGGCACGGAGCCAGCACTCGGCACTTGAGGCTATGCTGAGTCGTGTGTATGTGTCGCCAGACAGACACCATAGAGGTCCTGTAAGACTGAGAGTGATCATAGAAGCTCAAAAGCACCCCTATCTTGTTTTCACAACAAAATGGCCTCTCTTTTTTTAAAATAAATTTGTTATTCCTTTGCATCACAATCAGTCCCCAAGGCCGCAGCAAATTAGGTAACCAAGCGGTACCGTCCTGCGTTTCCCAGTCAACAAAAAAAAATAACTGGAGGACACTTAAGCCATTAAACCCCGCATTTAAATATATATGACGTGATAGTGTTATTAGCTCCCATCTGTCAGCTGCCCTTGCGTCTTCAAGCTAGCGTACGCGGTCATCCATTCGTATGGTGAATACGCGATGGAGAACGTGACTCCCTCCAAAACAGAATTGCGCCCGTCGCGGCTGGCTGTCGAATAAGAGTGGCACAGGCACAGAGGGACCAAGAGGTGGCACTTCGCACTGGGTGCCATTTTGCTTCGATGTGGGATCAGATAGCATGCATCGGTGCTCCAAATTGGGCGGTCACGCGCTCTTGTGTTTACCTTGAGTGGATGACCCTCTCGATTAGTCACTAATCCCGTAACTTGTGCCTCTTTCTCACGCATACATAGCCTAGTAGTAGTTCGTCACATGGTGTAAAAGACCAGCGGGCATAAATAAAAAGCCCAGCCTTAACTTAGCTCTATCCAAGGCTCGATATCGAAGGCTCCCGAAGGGTTCGATTCACTTACTGTTCGTTTCAAGGCAATATCTAGTGTTTAGCAGCTGCCAACTCGGCAACGTCATGAAATCTCATGACGTCGCACAACATGCCGATCAATAAGCGCATGGCCATGTCGCCAGACAACAGAGGATTGCTCGTGATGTTTAACCCACAATGCCGATATCAACAATGCCGACCCCATGTATGCTGGAAATCGGGGCCTTCCACGCTGTGCCGTTAAAAAAAAAAAAAAAAAAAAACACATTTTTTAAGCAGTCAAGCTTTCAGTTCTTGTTGACTGATCATGACTAAATTTGATCACTTGAGGCGAACGTGGTACATATGTCATGACGGTATATATTATCTTCACATCGCACCAATGCAGGCCCCGAAGAGAATCCACCGTCCAACGAATCTCGCTGGAGAGGATTGCCAGCGAGCAGACGCAAGAGCGTTGAGTGCCTGAGGGAGTTAAGTGCAAGACTTGGCCCTGCCGACGGCGCCTCCGAACCACAGCACAGACACCTCGACATCCTGCTGGCCTGGGCGCAGGCAGGTGTGCTCTGCTGTAAATCATTACAAGTTACTGTGGCATATCCGTCACATTGTACTTAGTTTTGCATAGCGCTGTGTTAATATTCTGTTAATTGCTCTGTTGAGTACCCTTCGGAGAGCCGCTCTCGAGGAGAGTGTCACTGCCAAATCCCAGCGAAGCATGGATGATGGCGCAGCTTGTAATTTCAGTCCTTAATTCATGCATGTTTTGAAAGCCTTAGTGTCTGCTCTTATGACCAGAAACGCTTTTGGTTTGAGAATTCCGGTCTGTTGTCAGTACATACACACGGGCAAATACTGAGGATCCAGCTTTGAGGCTCGCATTAGTGGAAGACTATGCGTCAATATCGGCCACGTGAGCTTCTCTGCATAGGCTGCTGCTCCTAGATCACAGGCTACCTGATTCCATATATCATCTCCATAAATGTGCGGTCCCCATTCGTGTATAGTAAAACACAGTAGCCACTGAAAAGTAACGTTTCTGTCTGGAAAGTTACATAATGAAATTTCGATAAGTTGATCTCAATTCCTTGAGATATTCTGAAAAATGTTTTAGTTCGTTTCAAATATGCCCGTCTGGGTGCAGCCATACTTCAAGCGAGCTGCGTCAATAGCGTTTCGAATGGCGGATTTTATGGGGTAGCATTCGCTGGAGAGTACACAACACCATGTGCGCTCAATGAATAAGCCTCGAAACCTAAATTTGTCTTGGTACAAGCGCACAGTCAGCTATGGGTAATCAAAATTAATTTTCTGCTTAGAGCACTGCACAAGGTTTGGCAAACATAGTTACTGTGCAATGACTCTGGTTAAGTTAAAATTATCCAGCTGGCTAAAATTATCCGCAGCTCTCCATTATGTCTTCCTGCGAAGGGTGAGTCATTTTGTTACGTCAGAGCCAGTAAACCAAGAAAAGCTACAATCGCAAGAATAACAGGGCAGATGTCTTGTAATGTCAACTGTGCTGTTCCGCAAGAGATGTTAAGCTGTCATCTGCTTAACGTTGGTTCTGCTGACGGGTTAATGTGTGCAGCCTATACACAGTTTTCACCTTGCTTGCCTTTGTTTGAGGGGGTATGTATATAGCTGACAGCTCCGATTCCGAATAAAATGTTTGTTCTATTCAACATGTCTAAATCATTGACTGGAAGCAGTTTGTCATAGTTTGGGGCCCAACCATGCGTCTGGTGTCCATTCGCAACCAATCATCAGCGTATAATTTATTGAGAACTCATAAGCGCGGCCTACAGAGACGAGCCCGAAATGATAAATTTGGTGTTATTTCTATGTATTGACTTTATATCTTATGCCGAACTTCACAGGGACTGCGCGTGGCGTACGAGGCGCTCGTGACCTGGTTCACGTCAGTGGCCGGCGACTCGGAGCGATTACAGCACTACTGGCCCGCTGCACAAGTGATGTTCTTCACTCGCTTCTGCCTGTTGTCGTGCAGCGCCGACCGTCGGCCAACAGCGGATGTGCCTGGGCGTGACCGATGCCTCGTCCCACTGCACAACATGCGACAGTTCGCCGAGACGTTCGAGTGCGAAGATTCGAAGGGCTTCATCGGTGCCAGCTGTCCGTTGTGAGGCGCCGTCAACTGCGACGACGCCGTTGATCTGATACTTTAGTGTTTTTGTTGAGTTTCAATGGTGTCGTCTACCTCGACGACACATTTGATGTGTAGGATACATCTGTGTTTATGTGTGATTACTGTGATTCTGCCTACCAGGGTGCCACCCTTAATCTGCAAGATAGTTTTTCGTTCGCGTGTGGCTGCGTTGTTTTCATAGACCAGGACAACACCTTTGATCTGGAAGATACCTGTTGTTTCGTGTTTGCGTGTGATTGCTGTGGCGTGGCAAGAACGGCAGAGACGGTGACAGTGCCATATGTTTCTATAGGTTCTTCACGCTCAGTAATGAATGTCATTCCTATAAACGATTAGCGCAAAAATGCAGCGCCTGAGCCGATGGCGTTGCGTTGCCTCAGTGCGCTTGTGAGATTGACGATACATCCATAATTCTATTGGAAATAATGTTCTGGAGGTTCATAACGTCACGATGTATATTTTCCTTGGCTTTTTTATTGTCGCTTCTGCAGCTATAGACTGGCTGTGCAATATAGGGTAGGAACAGACTGGCGAAAAAAAATAAAAAAATGGAAATGATGTTCTCAAGTCCGCGTGATTGGGGTTGAACAGCCACCAAAAAGCTGTCTCTATCTTAGTATGCTTCTGATGTACCGCAGTCGTCGTCGTTCGCTTCATCACTGTTCTCTACGAACGCGAGCGGGTGAGCTACATGACAGTCTTGGACAGTGTCCACTACGTCCACTACACTCTGCATGCAAAACACTTGCCTTTTCAGTGTTGAGCCACATTTACTTGAAAGCATGAAGGACAGCCAGCTAGTAAACTTCCGGCAATTGAAACTGGGTATTGATGGTGAGGTTCGATCCGCAACAGATCTTTCCACAATCTTTCTGTGGAGCATGCACCATTTAACGAAACACACTCTATCGCAGCATTTAACACGTGGGTAATGTCCGACATTCTGATTTTATTACATCAACTGATTCTAGTCGCCAGCCCCCAGCTGAAACTGTCAAGACGATTTCTGAGAGAAGGGTGGAAGTAAAGCCTTCCATAGCACTGTAGTGTAAGAAAGAAAAGGCTAAATATATTGGCCGTAAATATCTCTTCCCTTCGTCTACAGTTTGTAGTAGGCTCAGTTATGCAGAGTTCCTTCACAACACTGTTCTTTGTTCATTAGTGCAAATTCGCGAGCTTACCCCCCCCCCCCCTTTTCCTTTCTGCTGTGAAACTATTCCATCTCGGCATCTTCTCTTCTTCTCTTTGCGTTATATCAGAATTACACGAAATTTGCGAGGAGGGGCGTACTTCATGCTGGCTTGTCTATATTATTTAGTAACGTCACGGTATCCGATAGCATTTATAGAGAGAGAAAACCTTTATTTGCCTCAGATGTGAATTAGGGCAGGTGGGTCCTGTGTAGCTCCCAGGTGGGACCACACACGAAATAAGTGCAAGTTGTGTGTTCTTGTCTGGCTTGGTGAAGAGTTGGTCCCAGCTTTCACAGAGGGAGTTGGCAGGAGGGCCCTTGGGGGCGGGTTATTTTCGCATTCCCAGAGGGTGTGCGCCTGAGTGGCGGGTTCTCCGTTGCAATTTGGACATGCGGGGTCGTATTCCCCGTTAGTAATTAGTAATAGCCTGGAGTGACTAAGAACCCTTAGCATTGGTCTCAATCGGTCCCCATATGCCATTTGCGCTAGCTCGAATGAAGGAGCATTACTCGAGGGGAGCTGGAGGAAACGCCAGAGGGCGCTCATGAATCCCAATCGACGTTGGAGTAGTGGTGCGGCTGCTTTCTCCACTCCACGGAGGGCATGTGGAGCATCGAGTCCAGACGCGTTTATAAATATGGGCGTAAATCCAGCAAAGAAACATTTAAAACCGAACTAACGCTCCTGTAACTCTGCTCAACCATCATTAAACCACTGCAAATTTTCCGCCTCCCGTCGCGAGCTACAGAAGAATTGTTCTAAGGCTTGGTAAATAACGAGAACACCGACTAACTCGATATTTTCCGAACTTAGAACTGCCCCCAGGCAGCTCGTGACGCGCTTCCTTCATTTTCTTCCATATAAGAACCGCATTCTGATAGAAAAAAAAATTATGAAAATGCTTATCGAGCTCTTAAACAGGGAGAAAATATTGCGGGATGATTTCAGAATATGGTTAGACTGAGCTGCAGTTTTGGCCCTACAGGTAAGCATCACAATTCACTGTAGGCACTAGTTGGAGAAACCTCCTACCGTTCAGTTGTCGAATTACCTATAATCGGTAGCACTAGATTCTTTTGGCAGGCACATACCATGTGATCAGCTGTGATCATGCAATGGAACAACTGGATTCGTATTTTGGGGGGTAAAGTTCGTGTAGTCATCCGGGACTTAAGTAAGAGTAAGCGTGAAGCCTGCTGTGGATACATCCGTGTCCTCTCCGCTTAAGTATACAATGCTTGAGCACATCAGATAAGATGATGAACGCGTTCGTTTAGCTGCGTTATTCTGTACGTCTAGGAGCCCGAGGTAAAAGCGCTCGGGAAGCAGCGTGAGTGCTATCCTCCCCCTAAAAAGATTAATGCTCGGATGACCATATCAGTCGCCTTGTACCGCCTTGTTGCCCACGTTCCTGAGGATAAAACTACTTTGTCTGCCTATTTGACATCTAATGAAGTTTTCCTCAATCTTCTTAACAATTTTAAATGATATTCATGCTACCTTTCGTGAAGATCACAAGTGCAATAGCCACTTCTCCCGCCAGTGCTGGGCCAGCACTTCGGGTGGATGCACAGTTTTAGTCCCCCAAGTGAGCATTACTCCATTGACCAGCCCAACTGCTTCTCCTTCTCTTTCTTCATGTCCACATCACGTCCTTCTTTTTCTTCCATCTCTCTTTATGGCACGATCTCTGGGCACACTTCTCTCCTCACGGAATAATGTCGTTTACATGTTTCTCGGGCGGGATTGACCGTGATCTTCTTCTTGCCAGTCTTACTGAGAAATCGGCAGTCTCAGCTTGTGCACTACTGCCTCGCCGTCCTGGTGCTAGGTAGTCTATCTGTCTATTGGATCAGATGAGGGCATTTAATTTCCTCAAGTGTATGGAGAATGCCCAGTTTTAATAATAATTTTGTTTAAACTCGCATTTCGATGTTCAATGCATGCTTCCTTGTGTGATGTCGTGATGATTCTCCGATGATATTCTCCGTTTCCATCATCTTCAATTTCAGAGAAGATCTGACTTAGGAAATTTTACTAATTATAAAGGCTTGGATCAGTCCTGACGGTAATTTGTGTGTGTGTGTGTGTGTGTGTGTGTGTGTGTGTGTGTGTGTGTGA
>JAJIZL010020709.1:0-60905 GCA_023969395.1 Amblyomma maculatum | reverse complement strand
ATAATCATGTACAGCCTTCACCAAAACATGCAGCCCAAGGGCATTGCTTCTAAGCCCTCAGTAGTGGGGCTCGTTGCTTATCTCCAGCGTTTGCTACCTCATTGGTGGCGAAGAATCTCATCATCCTCACTCTATAACTTAGGTGTTCCAGGATACCCGTTGCAGACCTTAGAAGCAAACGGTTCGCCCTCTATATCTCGGCAATGACTACATTTCCATAAGGAAAAGAAATAATGGTATAAAAAGTTGGCTGTGGTTTAGCTCTGGTTAACCCTAGTTGAATTGCGAAGGCAACGGCTGCATGGCTACGCTTGTGGCCAAATGAAGAGTCGAATGCATAAGTTAACTCACTCGTGTTAGATCATTTTTATGCCACAGCCGGTCTCACACAGAACACTCACTTCCAAAGGGGTTGTTCGTGAAGCGGCGGTGAAACTCTAGCGTGGCCGATTCGTGCTCGCCCACTCTTTGTGCAAAGTCTGCGCGCCGACCATCGACGTATCCAGGCTGAACGATTAAACAGGTCAAAGCCCTCTTCCTTCTTTACTCGAGACATGCAGCGCGCTCTTCATCCGTTTCTTCTGTACGCCGTCTCCTGAGGGTTTCGTTGCGCCTGCCATTTGTGGCTACGATATACGAGTGTGGAGCGAAAGGTTTGGCTGCGGGCGACCGAGCGTTGCATCGAACACAACCAGCGTTCCGTTGAACGCATCAAATTTCACCGGCGTTTTAGGTGGTGGTGGTAAATGCGTTTATTGCATCTAAATATGGGCTTAAAGGCGTAGCGCCTTTAAGGGTATGACGCGATAGCGTAGGCTACCAGCCCACAAATAAAGCCCTGCATTAACCAAGCCGTATGAACGTGCCTTAGTGGCCTGTAGGGGTAACGTGGGTCCTGGCAGGCTGATTCTGACATAACCGTCCCATGTGAAACGAGAGTCCAAGTTGGCAGCTCCTGCCATTTTAGGCTACGGCATACGAGCATACGCGACGAGCCGAGCTGGGTGGTGTAGTGTTGCTTTCGCAACAAAATGAATAGCTCAGGACAATGACGGGAGCTATTCGATTCTGGCAGCGGCCTTTCGCACCTTTGGTGCCATCATGCGTATAGCTGGAGCACCACTCCTCCGAATAATTTATGCCAAATTTAAATCATTCATCGTGATTAGATGTTTGCGTTCGAACCAAGTGAGATTTCCAATTCACCAGGGCAATGGTGAAAAAAAGAAGCCGGAAGAGAGTGTCAGTCTTCAGCTCTTGCATTCTAATTTGTAGACCGATCAACCCTTAGTCGTTAGCCGAAACATCATAGAGCTCTGGCGGCTGTCTCAGTATTGCACCAGAGAGGCGGAGCGCTATATGTGTCGTCACGTCCAGATCGAAATACGGCATTGCGCTTCGCACTTCTCGTTTCGAAGCATCAAACGTTGACGCCGTAACTCCAGCCTACAGCGACGTGCTGTATAGCTGAAATACTAAAGCATTTGGACTAAGATCAGACACTCAGTATTCCGCCGGCAGATAGGCTGTCGTCGTGCTCGAGAATTTTTAAGAAGAGTGTGATCTCTATCTTCAAGTTCCCACCGACGGTTCCGTGTACAAGGTCAGCGGAGCTAGTGCAACTGCATTGAATATTCTATCCCTGTGAGCACTGTCTGGTCTCTCTGCCTTAATCGAGTCTGTTTTACTCTGCACTGCGGCTGAATAATTTTCATTCAAGCAGGTCATCGCGGAAAGAGGCTAAAATAAATAGATTACTAGTAAATGCACACAATATTACAAACCGAACCCCATAGAAAAGCTGATATAAGAAGCCTGAAAAGTATTTTTTTAGTTTTACGGAGCCTATATACGTTTCAGCTATAATGTGACCAAAAATGATGTAGCCTGCCTTGATCATCCAAGGGCCGGATTATGTTGGGTGCTTTTTTGGAACCGCTGCTCCGCCTGTAGTTTGAAGCCACGCTGCGGCAAAATCTCTGCTATTCTTTAGCATTGCCTCACACCAAATCCCCGAGACCTATAGCTCTCGTAATGTCACTACACCGACCAATCAGAGCTCGGTCAGGTCACGAGATCTTGTGATGCCATCGAGCTAGATACAAATTTGTGAACTTTGTAGCTGATTCGATGGATAGCTGGCAGATGACAATTGGTGACATGAACTGGAAATATTGTGGAAGTTTGTGGTGGCAGCCACAGTGTCGCAATCTGAGTCAAACAGCACGTATGATATCATTACAGTCCACATTACAGGAACTCAAACATCTTTACTGCCCCCACTAAGGACTTTAAACTACATTTCATCAAAGCCGCATTGTCTTTCTGTACTTTCTGTTCCTTGCCTATAGGTGAACATTGTCATGAGTATGATCACTTTTCGTTGTCTTTACGTTTTGCCACGTTGCGTGCATACGTTAGACGGCCGTTGGCCGTTAATTACTGTCCTAGTATTTAATTTGCTTGTTTAATTTATATATTCGTGCTCTTTCCATACTACTTAATTTTCGTGTTCTATATGTATATGTTCTCCTTGAGTACACACATGTCCTGTTTCTCTTCCTTTACTGGGCTTGGGCATCTCTCAAACTATCCTTGAAGCCTTTCGCCCGATGCCCATTTCCTGTATATTATTGGAAATACATTTTCAACTTTTCAATATTACGGGAAAAAGCCGGAATTTGCCATATTGGTCGAGAAGGGTATGTTATCTAATCCCGCCACGCACCACCATACCAATAAGCGCTCGGCTAGGTCATGTGACCGTGTGACGTTGTCAACTGCTCCATCACGCAGGGAATTTCGCGTACCCGAGTTGGCGTCGGATAGAAGGTGACATCGGGAAGGTTGTAATGTTGTGACGCCATCCGCAGGGAGAGCATTACAAAGTGTTCCAAGAGAAAGAATAGCAATTTAGATGAAAGACAAAGTGGTCAAATGGAATCGAACAGTCATCCTGTTTATCGCGAGTTGGGATCTCGACCTCCACTCTACTGTGTAGCGTTTGTTCACTGCGATAGTTTGGAGGTCTCACGCGAACACCTAGTGAAATGGAATGAATGGGCGCTACGCATTGCATGAAAGCAGTAGTTATTCAAAATAAAACAATCAATTAGCACTACTAAAGTCCTTCTAATGACTTTAAAGGTTCTGACACTACTATCAGCGCTCATAGTAGCCGGGCTACTTGGCTATACTAGTTAGCAACTGTAAGTAGCCCTACGACACAGCTGTACTAGTTAGTACTGCCACTACTAACTAGGACTACTGATTGGCATATCATAGGTACTTTAGTAACAATGCATACGGCATTGCTCTCTTATCATATCTTAAGAATACTTACATGATCCCTAAGTTTTTGTCACTGCTCGTTCGAGCCGATTCTGCGCAAATTTGGGTTCTGACCATTCTAACACTATTTTGACGGCTTCTTAAGCCTGTTCTCTATTTTCTTTTGTCGTTTTAACGAAGAGGCGTACAAAACTGACGCGTGGACGTGGTGTCCACTTGACTGATCGATCACAACATCATAAGATCACTTGTAATACCGTAGCAGCATAACCAAAGCGATGGTCAGAATTTATTTTGAGTTTATTTATTCATTTATTGCTTCAAAAAGTACATAATTGCAAGCTCTGGTGAAGGCTTTAATTTTGCACAAAACGTACAAAGAGAACGTAGACGTTTTCGTGTTCTTGCAGCAAAGCATGCATATTGTCATGCTGTAACGCGTGAAACACTTTGAAGGCAACTGCAATACCATTAATCTATGTTGCAGTCTAGCAGAAGTAAAATCATATATGCATCAACGAGCTTTTACGCCAAGGAGGGGGTACAGTTACCACTATTAACTCCCACAACTGGTGCCGTAAATATCAATAACCAAGGAACAAGGTCTAAAAAATCTCATATTTCAGTTGAAAGAAAAACATTTGTGAGGGTAAGTACACGGATATCATCACATCATCACGCGTTTGCTGCAAAATATTCCTGAAACATATACCACAGCAAAAAAAAATTAGGACACGCAATGGGCGCATCTGCCTGCCATTTACGGTATGTATAGGAATATAGGCGCCTTCATCGCGCCTATGTAGCTGCTGGTTGAGCTGATGATTATTGCAGCCCGAAGCCCCTAAATTTAGCGTAGAACTGTAGCATAGATATCGTGTCAAAGACGAAGGGGGTGCATGCGCTCGAGCTTCCACGAAATCCCTGACCAAGCATCTGTGCCGCGCGGGCCGTTCTTCCCCGGTGACCTGAGGACAACGATTCAGCAATGAATTCCCTCATTGGTGAAACATACCAAGGCCAGCTGAGCCTTCGCGACAGGCAGATGAGCGTCATCATGGTATTGCTGGTAGCCGTTGTAGCTGGCTTGTGCCGCGCTCTCCGACGCATCGTCAACATCCCCGTGATAGCCGTGATCGTTGCCCTGGGCTTCGGCGCAGGCCGCCTCGTTAGCCGTTACGATCTCAAGGAAAACCTGCTGCCAGTCACTGATGCACAGATCCGAGAGTTGCTTTTCCTGTACCTGCCGATGCTGATGTTCACAGGTGCCTTCAACATGCGCTACCACCTCTTCAAGCAGTGCTTCTGGCAGTGTGTGTTGCTCGGCTTCGGTGGACTCTTGTTCAGCACCCTTCTGTTCATGCTGTACATGTCGGGCACGCGTGACGCCGAGAAGCAGAACCTGGCAGAGACTGTGCTCATCAGCCTGCTCACCTGCTGCCCAGAGCCAATGTTTGTCTCGGACATAAACTCCCTCTCTTCGTCTCGTTCCCACATCCTGGAGACCATAATCATGGGTGAGCCGCTGGTTGGTGTCACTTTCCTGTGGATGGCCTATCGATTCAGCACTTTACCGGAGAGGCTGACTGTCTATTCCTTCATGAACACTATGGGATGCACACTGTTGGTGGGACCGCTGCTGGGCAAGGCCTTCGGTCACATACTGGCCATGGCGACAATCGCACTCTCTCAAGACATGCCAGTCTCTTTCATTGTAAGCGTGACCAGCGTGGTGGCCACTTGGGCCTTCGCCGAAGCATATCTCTACGGCGCTGGAATCACCACTGTCGTCTCAATGGCGCTCACAGCCAGCGCCCACTCGGGAGCCACTGTACACAACCCTATTGCGTTGAAGAAGTTCTGGATGCTTGTGAGATACAGCTACAGCATAGTCATCGTGTTCCTCTCGGCGTACCGGATTGGCCGCGATACGCGCGAGTACCTAGGCTGGCACGAAATCATGAGTCCGATAAACGCGTACGTGGCGAAGATTGGGGTCAGGTTCGTGGCGACAATCGTGCTGTACCCTCTGCTGGCGTCCGTAGGATACGATTTGAGTTGGCAGCAGTGCCTGATAGTGGCCTGGGCAAACTTCAAAGGTGCCGTTATGATAGCCCTCGACCTCACGAGGGCTTTTCCCACAGTGAACCTGGAATTTGCCCTCAAGGAGCAGTTTGTCCGTATGGGTACTCTGTTCCTCGTGCAAGTCCTCAACACCACCACTCTTCCAAAGCTGATGTCTATGCTTGGGCTGCTGACGCTGTCGGACGTTGAGAGAGCGAATATGAACATGGTGATAATGGCCCTACGAAACACTGCGCGTTCATCGACGAGCTACCAGCGTAGAGACAAAAAGTTCTCGGGCGCTGACTGGAAGTGGGTGCAAATGCATACTTACATCGACAACCCGTACGCCGGTGCCGAAGACGATGAGCATGCCGAACAGACAGACACGTACATTCCTGCCCGCGTCTACCGAAACGCGGCCGCAAAGAAGGCCAGCTGTTCTATCCTAAGACTGCAGAATGTGTGCTACAACAAACAATACGAGGACGGCATGATCCACAACAAGACGAAGACCACCATATTAGCTGCTCTGCAGTACCCCATGGAGAAGGAATGTTACCTCGACTATTCCATGATGAAGCCCTACATAACCGTTTCTGACTGGATTTACCGCTTGAAAGACCTGGTACTGCGATTCGCTGGCAGTGAAGCCATCGAGAAGCGCCAAACACGCTCCACCCGCTCGCGCACTGAAGATGACGAAGAGGAGGAACAGGTGGGCGTACTTTCGAGCATGCTCAAGGAGGGCTGGTACCACGTGCTCGTCGGCTTCGTGGCGCTGGGCTTCGTGTTGCTACTTAGCGGACTCGCAGTTTTTCTTATTCAAAAGACCGCCGAGCCAGCAGAGTACGAGGTACTGATATCTGTCATCACCTCGGTTCAAGGCGTGTACGTGCTGTTGTACTCTCTCGAGATGGTCCTGCTTGTTTACAACGTAGGCATGCTGCACGTGCGACGGGACATATGGAAGCAGATGGACGTCATTATGTACTTCCTGGTTGTCACAGAGTTTGTGTTGATCAGCATGGCATCCGTGCAGACCGATAAGCAGGTCATCAACAGCACGCAGGTAGTCACGTTCCTGCAAATAAGCTTCATAACGCTCATCTCCTGCCGCACCTTCAAGACGCTGCAGAGGCGCGTGGTACTCTTTGTGTGGATATGGGACCTTTTGGACGGGATACTGAACCGCAAGCTCTTCTACGCGTACGACCTCAGCTGGGCGTACATTACCGCTGAGGATGAAGCCATGGCCAAAGTGTTCCGCTTCGTCACGACGCCGCACCTGGCCGTCGCCATACGCGAGAACAGCGGTTACAATAAACTGCAAACTCTCAAGAACGTCGTCGATATACAGCAGCGCTACCCCAACATCGAGGTCGCCACCAAAACCCGGCAGGCAGCGCGCAGAATCCTCAACAAGGCGCTCGACGGACTCAACGAGCTCCACGAGGGCGGCCTTTTGGACGAAAAGCAATTCAGTTTGCTCTACGAAAACCTCTCCTGGATGATCCAACGAGCAGACGGCATGCCTACAAACGTCGCTGTTGGGAACGCAGCCTTCAACACTATGCTCAGCGTTCCGTGGCTATCCCATGACGTTGTGCCACGTCTGCTCAAGTCCTTCTACCAATACCTCAGGGAGGGCGAGCTGCTCGTGGAGAAAAACAACTTGCACGAGTGCGTCTTCATAATCTGCTCGGGGATCGTCCGTGTCAGCGGTTGCAACGAGGAGCCGTGGGCAAACCCTGTTCATCTGGCCAACTCGGACTCGACTCACTTTTACTTCTGCGAAGGTGCCTTCCAGGACTACCTGGTGGCGCCCGATACGCTCGGTCTGCTGGGCTTCCTCACGGCTAAGCCCTCGGTGTGCCGCTGCGTCTGCGAGACGGACGTCGAGATGTGCTGCATACCCATGGAAGAGATGACGTTGCTCGTCGAACAGAATCCCGAGCCGCCAAATTTGGTGTACCGCATGTGGTTCAGCGTCGCCATCCGAGTAGGCCTCGCCGTGCTAGTCAACCAGCGACGATATCAAGTGAGCATTTTGCAATGGCGTAACAGTGCACTGGGTGGTCGTGCCCCATGAGGTGCCATTTCCCATTTTCTGGATCCTTTTCGTCTTCTAGCATTGTTCACTGTTGTTAGGTGGCAAATCCCCGGCTTTCAAGCTCACATGGGAAGCGGCCGCACTATTGGCCCATTAGCGAAGCTCCTCATCATTAAATGCATGATGCAGCCATGGTTAGACAGCATCCGGCGAGTGGTGATATCGCCGATGGCAGGTCCTGCTATTTTGATATCTATGACTGGCCGCTCGATGCTTTCGTCCGACGCTTTCGCCATTCCGACGTATGTGCCGTCTGAGAGCAGTACTAGGAGCCGATGAAGGGATTCTCGAATCGTTGCGGTAGGAACAGAGGAAAACTAGTTGCTCCATAACTATACTACAACTATACAAATATATATGTCACTCAATCTTTTACTTTAGCATATCGCGAAATAAAAATTACATTGTATTGGAAAACAATAAGAAACGGGCATGGCCAGGGCGGGTAGTGCGTAGAGAGGATTATCTATGGTGACTAAAATAACAAATTCACTTTCAAGGGAAAGAAAGCCTAGCAGGTGGTGGTGGTGGTGGTGAAAACATTTATTATAATACATATAGGTATATACACTAGGTGGAATGCCTAGACAGGCACTCCATTGGCGTTTGCCGCAGCCCGGGCGCGCTGCGTCAAGACCTTTTGGGCCTCTAGGGTGCAGCAGCCGGACAGGGTCGCCTCCCAGTTCTCTCGGGTGGGGTTGGAGATAGGGGGCAAAGATGGGTTTTTCTGGCAGGCCCACACCATGTGGTAGGTGTCAGACACCTCGGTGACAGAAATTTCGGCAGGCGGATGATTTTAAGAAGTTCGCAGGGGTCAAGTGGATGCAGCTAGCACAGAATCGGGTGAATTGAAGTAATATAGGAGAGGCCTGCAGTGAGTATAGTCCGGATTATAATGATGATGATGATAAAATACAAGCTGTCGCGGGTACACTCGTTACTCACGGCGCTAACCACACAGTGAGATTCTTATTTAGCTGTTGCACCCGACGCAGACAATGGTGGGTACGAGAATTGCGGGCAATCGATGCGTAGCAGACGGATCTTGTAATTTGTGCACAAAACCTTTCCTGGCAAAATTTCTGCGCTGTCTACACTAAGCGGCGAGCATCGAAAAAAGGGCGGTGTTGCGTGATCCTAGCTGAATCATGATTGCTTATAAGGACTGCGGCTTGCTTATGACAAAATTGACACGTAATAAGCGTAACCTTGCAGTGATCGTAGAGGAGCTGATGGTGATATGTTTTTTTGGCAATGAATTTAAGGAAATTGCAACGTTCCAAGCGTCTTTTCACATTTTGCGCCATTTTGCGCAGGAATGGACGCACGACAAGTTGAAACGGTTCTTGGAGAACGGCATCATGCCAAACCTGTACTACGCGATCGATTTCACGCTGGACGAAGCAGTGCTGGACGTGATCTTGATCCAGGGCGTCGTCCAGTGCTCGAAGTCGCAGGAGCTCTTCACCGGCCCCGCGTATATCCCGAGCAACGTGCGAGAGATGTTTCTGCCGGGTAAGCCCACGGAGCGGGCGCGACCGGTTATGCTCATCACGACGGTGATGCGCTACCACCTGCCCAGCGACCTTGACTGGTTCCATCAACCGCTCACTCACTACGACTACAAAAAGCAACGGGCGCACACTAAGGCCCTGCCCGTTGCCAAACCTGAATAATGCATCACGCCTGATGTTCACCGGTCACCAATCATCTTTTCGTCACCTCGCCACATCACACGTACCTCCTGCGGCGAACCTGGAGAAGTCGCTCATCCTTGCACTCATCTTTCGCTGTCGGACCGGAATCCATATTTCAATACAGGCACTCATCTCAGTTACAGGCACTCAGTTTAGGGAAATCTCAACGCATCATTGTGCTGAACTTCAATAGCCATTCGTACTTGTAGTCATTATTGTCATTCCGGGCCCATCTCATATTTATTGGCCGTTCTATGTCATTACTGCTTGCCGACTATGGCTGCGGCACGCGAAACAAAATGTTAAGGCCACGATCATGTGTATCAAGCTTCTCTCTGCCAGAGCCAATATTTTCTAACAACCCTGCCAGCCTACTGCAATCGATCTCATTAAATATGCATGAACGGCAAAAATGACTGGCCACGTTCAGCTCGCGAACATTATATATAGCAAACCGAAGTCGGTGGCATAAGCATCGCCTTCTGGACAAGGTTTTAGAAAGGGTCCGCCGAAGTCGACGAACAGAAAAATCCCAGTCCGGTAAGCGCACTGCCCTTAACAGACCATCATTATCGATACAACGCTGTCTACGATGTAAGCGAGTGGTGAGAGCTGTTAATGTTTAACCCCAGAGGCGACAACCTGCTTGACCAAATATGATTGTGATATGACACAGCCTGGCAAGAATATAGTATTTCTGCCAGTGGAAACATAATCCTTGAATTCCGTGGTCGGTTCCGCGATCCTACACGCACGTCGCTACCAGTACTGCCAGCACTGAGTTACATGCTCTGGCCTTGATCCCGATAGAACCGGTTCTCGGAATGATAGTGTATAACGCCTTGAAAGCGCGCCAGAAAATCATCGATACAAAATGACAGGTGAAAAAAAAAACATGAGCATCAAGTCTCCGATGATTTCTACTATGGCCTTATGGACGATTGCTAATGTTGCTGCTTTGTACGAAGCAGGTCCAATACAATGACTGCAAAGGTCACGACTGCCGGGGCAATGCCGTGACTGCAAAGTTCACACTGCTAAGTGGAAACAAGGTGATCAGGCTGTCATAACAAAGTGACTGGCAAGTACTGAGAGGATGCGACATTCAGCAGAGTGCGCACCTTGCACTGGGATAAATAGCATTCGTGTAGGAAACATTCTTTGTGGCCTTCCTTTTCGGTGATGTTTGGCTGAGAACTACCACGGACACGGCTTCAACCTTTGTCGCCTCCATGCTTGAGCATCGATAAAAGGACACTTATAACCGCCAAGTGAAACTACATCGTTTAAACAGATGTCTTTTTGAGACCGGCAAAAAGCAGCGCCTAAACGATTTCAGCGTCAGCCGCGGAATCCGTGTTGGAGGAATATGCACATGTCCTGGTATGGATGACCTCTGACGCCCCGTCACCCCATTTTGTCCTGTGCTACCGGCTCACAGGACGATGTCCATATTTAACAACTGTTGCTCTATCTGAACCTCTCAGAAGTGCATCAGTCGCTATCAAGGAACCCTGGAGCGAGCAGAAGAGTATAATTTGTTTTGTTTTTTGTTTTTTGAGCTGGACTGCCCACAAAGTTTTGCCGCATGCTGCAGCGATTCGACACGCCACCACTTGTGAAATCATTTAAACGTTGGGACATTGCACTGACAACCGTAATTACACATCTTCTTTTGTACCCTTTATTTTTATTCCTCAATGCGTGGGGAAGCATCGAGGCTTTCCTCCTCCTACATGTAGTTACATCGGTGAGAGGGAACGAAAACCTGTGGCTACAACCTGGAGTCATGATGTTCATTGATACCTCAAGAATGCGTATCTATCTCGAAAGAGTAACCATATCGCTTCATATTCTGGAAATTGACTGAAATGTGGGGTCAGCTACGGCTGTTCATTAGCAAAAGGAGTAGCCATCTACCGCATTTGTTCGAAACTAAGGCGATAATTCTTTGGCAACACGAATTACGAAACTTTTTAGGGGGGCTCATATATTTGAGGATTTACCTAATGCTTCATAATACAAAACTCACTGAGGCTGGAAACATTGCATGCATGTAGTACTACCACAAAACTCGATTGAAGACAGCAGTGTAGCCATTATTCATAAAATAATTTTGCCTTTTTCCATGCCATTACCGCATTTACCCCTAACTACTGCTAGCCGTAATCGAGAGAGAATCTCTTAGTGTTTTGAAATTCTTTAGAAGTCTAGTAAGACAGCCTTTCAGACGCCTTGGTAGACATATACATGTTCACATATTGAAACACGCCTACTCGTACGCGCTTCACGTCACCTCGCGGCACAAAAATTGAACTATTATGCTGTTACTTTTCACAAATTTTGTAGCAACCCAGGTTGAAACGCATTTGCAACTGTTCAAAGATTTCTTGCAGCAATAATATTGCGTGTTTATCGTCACAGTGTAAATAGTCGGTCTATTTGTAGCAGACCGTACTATTCTAGAGCACTATAACCGTACTGCGCGCCAAATGGCCCGCTCACAGAAGACATCCCTGAAGCTATAACTATTTTATTGCTGATGCTGAAGTGTACATGCTTCTCAGATGTGCTCGTCCAGGCAGCACTGTAAGAAAAAAATACAGTTATTGTAATATTAAAAAGAATGTAGACGAAATGTGATACGCACGTCTGCTACAGCACAAGGAAAACACGGATGCATGCCATAGCACCCTGTCTTCTGCTGTCACTTGGCGCGGAAACCAAATGTAGCATCGAGTATTGGTAGTACACAGACTAAAATCAATTTGCGAGAAGTCGGCACCGTCAGATTGGTCTGCGGAGGACTATGCATGGAACCTTGCTCGAATTGGCTGAAAAGATGTGATTCCCTGAGTGGTAACCTTAGCTCGAAACAAACTTCGAGCTTACTCAGATGCCTCATCGATCCCAATAACTCCAAAATCAAACAACGCAAGAACCTTGCTAGTGCTCTACGCGGTTACCGCGGCTCCAATAGAGATCTCATACAAACCATAAAACAAAAGTACTTCTGCACCACAGTCGACATGGACCCCCTCCCTCCCTATAATGGGCAGCCAAACGAGATTCAGAATTCACCGTCAAACAAATACAGGTCGCCATCCTAGCCATGCGCAGAGGCACAGCTCCTGGGAAAAACAAGATCACGGTGGGACTCCTCGCCAATCCCTATGACGTAGCCCTCACGCAGCTCACGAATTACATTAACAGCTGTTGGCGCACAGGCCGGCTGCCAGACGAGTGGAAGACTGCGGAGGTGCACTTCATCCTCAAACAGGGCAAACCCATAAATATTAACAATCTACGGCCCATCTCTCTCACCTCCTGCGTAGGGGAAGTCATGGAGAAGGCGGTACACATCAGGCTCACCCGATACCTTGAAAAAAATTACTTGTACCCACACACCATGTTCGGATTCCGGACCGGCCTATCCACCCAAGATATACTCCTCCAGCTTAAGGAAGAAGTCGTAGCCCCCCCCCCCCCCCCCCCCTAACAAGCCTTTCTTCAGGACGATCGCTCTCGACCTCAGGGGGGCGTTTGATAGCGTAAAGCACCACTCTATTTTGGAAAATATGAGCCACATCAATTGCGGTGCAAGAACCTATGCATATGTAAAAGATTTCCTTCACGGTCGTACCGTCTATGCCGACCTCGGTCTGGCACAACCCAGCCAAATACTGCTAGGCACACGCGGCACGCCACAGGGTGCTGTTCTATCACCCTTACTTTTCAATATTGCTTTAATCAAACTCCCAGCCCAGCTAAATCAGGTATCGCATCTGCGGTACGCCTTCTACGCAGATGACATCGCTATTTGAACTATGGCCTATTCTACCGCGGAAATCGAGGACCGCCTTCAAGAGGCCGTAACCATCGTGCAAGCCTACACCGCTAACTGCAGGCTTACTTGCTCCCCCGAAAAGCCGGAGTTGCTGGTACTACACAGCTCCCGCCAAAGCAGACCCACTCTTGAAGTCAACCTTAATGGAGACCCAATACCACAGAAGGATACATACATTATTTGCATACAGTTGTTAATTACCACATTATGTGAAAGGCTGTCCGACATGGCTACAGAGCCCCGCCTAACTTAAGCCATACGAATTCATCTGTGTGGCATATGGGTAACATGTCTAACTCGGCATGCAAGGGGCCTGGAGAGTTCGATTCTCCTCGTCCCCTCAACTGAAATGAAAATTCCGGATTGGCAACTCCTGCCAAATCCTGGCAACTCCTGCCAATCCTGCCTGTCAGCTGTCGACTATACCACCTAGGCCCGTGATTTTTCGCTCCCAATACCGATGCTAACAGCGGCCCGCATTTTCTGGAGAGCGAGGCCTTTAACTCTGTCGCATTAAAAAGCACGTTTGGGCATGTCTTACTTGCAATGTAAAAATTTCGTTGAGGGAATGAAATATCCGGACAACAGCAGTAGAACGGAGAAGCCGTCCACCTGCTAGTCGGAGAAGTGGCGAAGTTTTACGTTCCCATTTTTACAAGACTTAGAAACTTAACTTAGTTTACCAGCGCGGCTGAAAGATCAAATTTTTAAATGCGCTTCGTATGCAGGCGGCCTGCTCCGAACAGTGACTGTGCGCGAGATTTCACATTGGCTTTGACAAGCTCTATATGAAGGGAAAGAGAGACGTTTATACGTTTCACTGCTGTGAATGGCGCTCATTTCTGAAAACTGAGTGAAAGGCGTTCGCCAGCAATACCGCACAGTAGAATAATACTAGCGCCAACTTATGCCTGATGGCAAATTGTCTAAAATTTTAAAAATGTGCACAGTGCAGCTCTAGCGAAGTTTTTAGTTACCAAGCTTCTGAAATGAGTTCAGGCTTTATTAACTTTGGTTTGGTTTGTGGGGTTTAACGTCCCAAAGCGACTGAGGCTATGAGAGACGCCGTAGTGGAGGACTCCGAAAATTTCGACCCCCTGGGGATCTTTAACGTGCGCTGACATCGCACAGCACACGGACGCCTCTTCGTTTCACCTCCAGCGAAACGCAGCCGCCGAGGTCGGGTTCGAACCCGAATATTCCGGACAGTAGTCGGGCGTCTTACCACTGCACCACCCCCACATTACCGCAGTTCTGTCAGTTTTGTCAACAGAAATGTAATCTAATTGAGAAAACTGACCGAGAACAATAATTTAGTGGTTTAAAAAGGGAAGCAAATGACATCAGGTTACAGAAAACAACCAAACGAAATGATCTACGCAATAGCACCGATTTCTTCTGAACAGTGATCGATCCCTTAAAGAAAGAAACTTCAGGAACTCAGTACAATTCCTTGAGGTGTTGTGTCATCATGTCCACTTAGCAGTTCACTGACCAGCGTTTTAAAATTCCAGCCTAATTTTCAAATTCCTGTCATTCCTGCGCCGTCATCCCTTTGCAAGTTTTCTGATAATTTCGCTCGGTGAGCACATCAGTGGATATCTTTAGATGCCGTCAAAATGCATGCTCTTTCCTCCTGCGTGTTGAAAGGCAGACTGCTCAAATTCAGGCGCCAATCCCTTCCTATGCCCTTTTTTGGCTTTACTTTAGCTTGCGTGACATCACGTCTTTGACGTAACCCTGACTGACTGATTTAATTAACTATTTTAGTATTTGATACATTCAAATGTGGCGCCAAGCCATTCGCTAATGAGACCATTTTGCATTTACGTTTTCATTTTCGCCTCTAATTACCTAATTACCCTTTGGCCTAATTATTTTTTCACACTCACTACATCAACATCTATCGGCTTACATCACTCATTAACCTCTACGACTTCTCAATTACAACTGCTGCGGACACGATTTTGCAAATCGCGCGCCAATCCCTTCCTATGCCCTTTTTTGGCTCGACTTCAGGTTGCGGGACGTCGCATCCTTAACGTCACCTTAATTGACTGATTTAATTAACTATTTTAGTTTTTGATACATTCAAATGTGGCGCCAGCCATTCGCTAAAGACCATTTTCGACTTTATTGTTTTATTTTTCGCCTCTAATTAATTACATAATTAACTTACTGGTCTAATTACGTTTTTGCACACATTACGTCACCTTCTATTGATTGACACCACTCATTAACCTCTACGACTTCTCGATTACTCACAACTGCTGCGGACAACTTTTACACTTTTTGCCTGTAATTGATTACCTTACTAACTTATTGGCTTAATTATTTTTCGGTAGCAACATTACGTCAGCCTCTATCGATTGAAACCACTCATTAACCTCTACCCCTTCTCAATTACTCGCAACTGCTGCGGACACGATTTTGCGGACGCTGTCTGCGGACAGAAATCTGTGAACATAGCGAAGTAACGCTTTCGCGTTAATAATATTTCGAAGCTGCATTCCTCGTTTCGGAAAACCCGTCAGTCCTGAAAAATACATTCTCGGTAAAAGAGTGAAGGAAACTACATGACCGCAGGGTTCTGCTGTGGCCGACTCTCGTTTCTAAACAAAATTGCCCGCATTTGACCCGCTGCGCTTTACATCTGACCTTCAAACTCAAAGCCAAAGAGGAAAAGTAAATTATTTTGCTTCCTTGTGCGCGAAAAGGCTCGACTCCTGTTGGCGCGATCACCCATCATTGCATCGCTATCGCCTGCAGCGCCTCTGGTGGCTACCGACGGTAGCGCATACCAGGAAAATATCGCGTATCGTTCACTGGAGTCGTGTGTCGTATATTTGGCAAACAGTCAAGGGGTGCTCGGCTGCTCAAGCAGCTCAAGGCTGCTCCAGTGCGGTAGTACCGTGCATTCATACGAGTGGGACCGGCTTTGTGGAAGGTGCTGTCTGTGACCGGGATCAGCTGACGAGGCCTCGCTTGAGGCGCCGGGTTTGTTCAACGCGGATTCGTAGAACCTTCAGCCTCACCATGTCCAAGCAGATACGATGGGACAATCTATTCACGTACGACACCTTAGTGCACGCCGTTGGCGGTGCAGCCGGCAGCGCAGTGGCCATGAGCGTGTTCTTTCCTCTCGACACAGTCCGTTCCCGTCTTCAGGTCGAGCAGCACCGAGAATCGAAAAGCACCCTAGCCCTCCTGCGTGAGCTTGTGCGCGAGGAAGGACCCGGCAGCGTGTACAGGGGCCTGGGGCCCGTACTGACTTCTCTGTGGTGTTCAAACTTTGTCTACTTCTACTCCTTCCACGGTTTCCGAGCTGTCATTGCTGCAGGCGACGCCAGCCGCCACGGAGCCCTGTCCGATCTCTTGCTCGCCTCAGTCGCGGGAGTCATCAACGTGCTCACGACCACGCCACTATGGGTTGTCAACACGCGTATAAAGATGCAGGGGGCCAAGCTTGCGGCCGCCGATCGAGAAGCGCTCCGCAAACACCCACGCTACAAGGGCCTCTGGCACGGCTTGTACCACATCGCGAGCACAGAAGGGCTGCCGGCACTCTGGGCTAGCACCTTGCCTTCGCTCGTGCTCGTTTCAAGTCCCGCCGTGCAGTTCATGGTGTACGAGGCGCTCAAGCGGCGTGCCAACGCAGCCGGCGTGCCTCTCAACGGTGCCGTCGTGTTCCTGATCGGAGCAGTGTCCAAGGTTATCTCTACGGTGGCCACTTACCCGTTGCAACTTGTGCAAGCGAAGCTCCGCTACGGGTGCCCACCTGAGCTGGCCAATAAAAATCTGCCGGGCATGCTGCTCCACATCGCCCGCGCGCAGGGATTTCCGGGTCTCTACAGGGGACTCGAGGCCAAGCTTTGGCAGACGGTGCTCACGGCGGCCCTCATGTTTGTCGCCTACGAGAAGATTGTGCGCTTCGTCATGCAAATTTTGAGGCCGTCCGCGGTCCGCCGCGCTGCCTAGAGCAAAATGATCACGTACTACAGAAGAGGTTTGAAAACATTTTCTTTTTTTTTCTTTTTGATACACCAATGCAGTGCGGCGTGTACTCGGGCAGGTCATCTTCGCCCTAGAGACAAGCGACGGGACTGCCAGCTGCTAAATTTGGTGTAGGATGCTTGCAGGAGGTCATCCAAGTGGCTTGCCAACTGCAAAGACGACAGTTTGAAGTACAATAACTAAAATTGGCCGGTCTCTAACGTATGTACGGGTATGCTACCAGGAAAAATAAAGCCACTACTAACATTGTATTCGAGTGTTTCAATGCACCTCTGAAGTTTCCTCATTAATCTTCTCGCACAGTCCACTGTGTAAAACCAGAATTCACTTCTCTGCTTTCTGCTGTCTCATCCCCTGCCAATGCAGCAAAGTAAAGCTTTACAGCCTTAGGCATCGCCAAGGATAAATTATTACCATTACTCGAAACAACTGCAACTGCACGAGCAGATCGTATAAAGACAATCTCAAACTAGCTGTCTATGTCTACGCCACATTACACAGGAGAATTTTTAACGATAGGAATAGACTGCTAGACTGCAAATATAATGTCGCCTCTGGTGGTGCCATGTAATTACAAACCAACTGAGCAAGATTTAGTACTTTGCATTTTGCAGACCACAGATGCAGTTATTCAGAATGCAATCGTACATTAAATTCAGAAAAATAAATTGCAAAGACTCGTAACAAGTGCAGCTCTACTTGTGCCTTAAGTCAGAAGTTCTGTAATATGCCTGCTGGGAGTGCTTCCCATTGCAACCAGCATATTCTCGCTTTCCTCAAAAATGCCGAGTGGCAAAAGCCATTTCATAAGATCACTGGAATTTCCAGGCCACTCAAACGAGATGTGATAATACTCCAGACAGACTAGCCTGGCTGGCTTCATGCCAGGTGCACTCTATGCAAATGGAATTGGCGGCAGCAGCACACTTGCTCATCCGATGCAAGTGCAAATGCTGCAAGCTTTGCTTAAGTGGTCGTGGAAAAACTTCCAATCAGACCAGTCTCAAGTCAATGCTTCAGCTCCTTCCATGTTACCATGAAAAAAAGCACAACTAACACAGCTGCCATGTAACAGGGTCTAACGTCTGAAACGTTAGTGAATAATATACCAAGTCCAAACCAATTACGTTAAAGCCTAACTATGCCCCACCTTTTTTTCCTTTTCATTCCATTTGTCATGTATATTTTGGCAATACTGTTGGTGAACTTTTTTTTCTTTTAGTAATGTTCACAGTGTTTGCAGATTCCGACAGCAGCAAGCAACTCAAAAAAACAAGCAGGGGCAAATGGCATGCTGAATGTTTCTTTTATACAGAGTGCTTCAAGTAACTTAAACCAAGGATTTTAAAATAGCCAGAAAGCCACAGCTAGGCAATACCAACGACACATAGCCTAGCATTATGTCACACTCCTTGTAGTATTTCTATATTTCATTTTAGGACCAAGTAAGTTTGTTAAGCCATAAAGGAAGGTTAAGAAACAAGTGATCCCATTTTATACCAGTACCTCCTATCTGGTCGTTTCTTCTGGCATTTAAAGAAAGCATGCAAAATGTGAAAAAAATACCACGTGACTGCTCTTATGCACTACGATATGCAGCACTTCCAAGTCCGTTTGGAGTGGCCAAAGATTGGGCGCTTACCATGCCCGAGTGAGCGGCTGCCATTCAGATCAACATGCTGCACAATGATATGAAAGAAAACACAGACTATATTGAATTGTGAGACTTCCTTGCTTTTAACGCAATAACATTAAGGGCCCTGTTTTGTAGAAAATACAACGCTGTGAGCGAAAAGTCACAGGCATGGCTCTGGCAGGTGGTAGCTGGCAAGCTACATGGCTGAGCGGCGATTCTTCAGTCGGTTGTGCGACTTAATGAGACCACATGATATCACAAAGTTTAGAGCAGCTGGCAACTCAAGCTGCTCGAATGAGATGGTGGGAGAGGAATTAACATTCCAAGGCTTTAGCATGCTGAGTTAGGCATGCTATAATCCTGGGCCAAGCAGTATGCTTCTATGGCCCGGTTAAAGCGGGCTCTATGCTATGTTAGTGGTCACCTATGACCAGTAGCTGGATAACATGGTAGCTTAAGACTATGCTAATAAGAATGTGTGAGATATTAGAAGCATGAATTAAGGGATTGGTAATAAAGCAAGCAGAGACTACATGAAAGCAAATGAATTACAAGAACAGTCGCAGACAGGAGCCTTTAACGCTATATCATAATACCATCACAGGTGGAGCTTAAATGTACCCCATACTTTCTTCTCCATTTTTTTTTTTTTTTTTCGTTGATGACAGCTCTGTAAAGCTTCGTCTAAACTTACTATCGGGGCTTGCCCATCACTTATTGCAGATTACGAAGCATGCTTTCCATGATCCGGCAGAATATGCTGACGCACGTTCAAGCCTATGCTGGCAGCGACATTGGCTGTTCGCTGAGACACTGAGCGAGCATATCAATTTAAAATGTACTTGGCAGCACTCCAATACAGTATTGTAAGTGCGTAAACACATAGTTATTTTCATATTTCATGAGCTTTCTTTTAATGTGAAAAAAAGGACCATGCACACAGATAAAAAAAATTGCATCGGCTACTCCTTAATGAAATGCAATTGACCGTGAAGTGAATATTACAAATTTTGCATGACTAATCTTTGCCAATTAACTAATAAGCAAAACTTAAAACATACTCTGAAAAGCATCACACAAGAGGAAACAAGACGGCAATGGTTTCACTCAGCTGTGGTGCACCATTGTGTTCTTTTAATCATTGGTTCAAGTTATGTAAAACTGGACAATTCATTTATTCGACTCCAGTGTTCCTTTCAAGATTGTTCACATGCAGAACAACCCGAAGAACTTGGACGCTTTATCTGTGCCTGTGGCTGAAGGTACGTTGGAGAGACCTAGGACATTTTTTTCCCAAGCACATCAGTTTTCATAAGTAGAGCCCCTTTACAGTAATGTCACTTAGGCTGGCAAAAATTTTCACTATATCAGGGTCCTTACTAAATCAAATTTGGTGATGACATGGCCCTGAGAATGATGTCTGCTAATTAAATTCCTACTTACTAAACACGTAAAAACAAGAGAAACGTAATGTCTTTATTGTTTATCTGCTGGCACAGGCCATTGGGCAGCAGCGTTGAGCTGCAAAATAGCTCCTGGCTGCTTCCATACAGACATAAGGCAAATGCGTTTTTCTGCTGTACGCGGAAATCCGACGCATATTTGCTTACATAAACCATTTAATCAGCTCGCACTAATCTCAAATCCAGGGAATTTAAACTCCATGCATGCAAATTTTCGCAGGTAGACAAGGGTGCAGGCTTACCTACTCTTCCCTTAACTACCCAAACAATGTCACTATTAATCCAGAAGAAAATCGTTCACGCTTCCAGCTTTCCAGTGGTTCACTCGTGTATTGTATTACAGTGCAGCATATACTCACTTCGGCAGGCTTGCCAGCCTGGTCATCACTACTGTACCAACGTAGGCCTTAAGCAGACCCACTATAGGAAAAACATGTACGGAGTCAATGACTCTGGTGCTCCCACAGGACAAGTGGTACTGACAGAGGGAACCTCATTTACGTCAGCACTTATCGAGTGAGGTTCTTTGAGTTTGTGGTACCAGCTATCGCATGAGAACAGCCTGTATCGTCAAACAAACGGACTGACTGAGTGGCTTAACAAGATAATTGCTGATATGATTTCCATGCATATAGATGATGACCACAGAAACTAGGACCAGATGCTGCCGTACATCATGTTCTCATAAAACACTGCAGTCCACGAAACTATGTGCTCCTCTCCACATCATTTTGTGCATGGATGCGAAGCCTTGACCGTGCCGGATGCCAGGCTTCTTCCAGATCCTGCTGCCTCCTCTGTTGTGGGCGCTGAACAATGTGTTCATGAAGCAGAAGCCGAACGCCACCTTGATCGACAGTGAATCCAGTTCCAACAAGAACATGATGCCCAGCACCATAAATTGCGCCACAGAGAGGTGACTTACACGCCCGGCGACCAAGTCTGGCTGTGCAGTCCAATGCATTTGCAAGGGCACTCTGAAAAGCTTCTTCGTCATTACTTTGGCCTCTACGAGGGGCTACGCCGCCTCAGCGAGGTGAACTACAAAGTGCTCCCACAAGGAACTGTTCGCTCCTCTCTGCAGCCGAAGTCTGAAGAAGTAGCCACGTCACGAGAATAAAGCCGTATTACATCCGTTGAACCCTTTCCAGGGTGCAAACCAGAGGCCAAACAGACTCGCCCCATATAGCCTGCCTTGCTCACCCTCTGTTCCCCTATGTGTGCGGCATTGGGTCAATGCCTCTTGGAAGAGAGGAGGCAATGCCACACTGCTGTTCCTCTTCTGGCACCACCATGTGGCCGAGCCATATCTTGGTACGTAGCTGAGCATCATCTTCGTCTCTTGAGCTTCACCTCACTAAAAGAGCAGCAGTGCTATCCTGCTTCTTGCCACATTTGTTGGCAGCAATATGAGTAACTGTGACTGTTTTCACATCGTGTAGAAACTTTCCAATTTATTTCTATGACCACTTATGTTTATTGCTGGCTGCCAGTGCCACACACAGGCACAATTTGCTTACGTGACATAGGAATGTAAAAATTCAGGTTCGTGGCAATAAAACAAATCCAATTACAAAAAAAAATGTCTCGACAGGTTGAGTCACTCTTCCGGACAGGCCAGGTTTACTGAATGGCAGAGCATCAATTCATCACCATCGTCACCAGCCTAAGAGCAGGCACGGTACTTATATACAGTATGAGAATGCTGTCCTCAACAAATTCAAGCCTTATCATTACCTAGTCCCTACAACGACCTGAAGTGGTTTAATGAATACCCAAAGCATAAGGAAAGTGCACCAAACATTCCACTGTACCTCTTTTCAATAACTAAGACACATGCATTCTGAGCAAATAAAGGAGTATCGATTATATGTTGCTGCTGTTCTAGCTGATTCACTGTTTTCACTTAATTGTACGAGAAGAACCAACTCTTTAAAGACTCAGATATCGGCTGTTCTGCCGTTAATTACTGCAAGCCTCATGTACAAAATATTCTCTGTATCATGCACAATCAGGCTTACGGCTACGAAGCAAAAGTGAATTCCCTTCAGTGTAGAGAACGTGAATAATTTACCAATACTTTTCAGTTCTCTCTCCAAGCACTGTATTCATTCATTTTCCTAACAACAGCAAAGTATTTTCATATTTTAAGCCATGTCTGTAAAATATTTCTTCCAGTCAGAAGTCTCAGAATTCCAATGAAGGAAAGAAAATCTGTCGCAAAATAGAGACGAAGCTGTCACAATGCTGTAACCGGCAAGGCTAACACATGCTACCAGTCGAGGCAGTGAAACAATCTGCTTACTATATGTTAGCTTAGCGCACTTGCAATTATTAAAAGGGGCTCTTCAACACTTCATGAGCACAGTACATAAACTCACTCAATTAGATAGCATTTTCCTGAAAGTCTGAGACAAATAATGCAGAATTCTGCATGCAGCAGAGAACCCACTATCATGTCATAAAGTTGACGAGCTGTTTCTGGCAAGTTTTTCAAAGTTGCGCCGACTCCAGAGTCAGCTGTCAGTATATGTCAATTAAGAAATGGCTATTGTTGGATTCTTTCAGGTGTCACGCTGCTGCTGCGGTCATGGCCAGTCAGCCGCATCACGACAGTAAGGACATTCCTATCACCCAGAGAATTCCCACACACGTCAGCACTGTAACGGTGGAACAGAGTAAGTAAGAAGAAAAACACTGGCCTTTGAGCGTGCAAAAAGTGAGTGAGGAGGGAGATAAGTGCAAAAGGCTGAAATTCAATGTTTCACTGCGGAGAAGTCAGCTTCTACAAGACTGGTTAAAAAAATTCTTGTTGAAGGACATTCCTAAAGCAGATCCCAAGCATATCGCAACTTCATTGATTAGTGTTGAAGGGTTGTAAAACGATGATAGAAATGCAGCTCTTATATTGGTGAGTCAATGATTTATTCGACCGCTGACCAACTTCTTGTCCAGTATATAAACAGTCGCACCATTACAGGCTCTGCAAGAAGCCTTTTCCTTCTCTCTTAAAATTTCGTGACATTTTACCTTCGACATATCAGCTCCTATCTTTTGGTGCCGTAGCTCAAATATTTCTCATTTATGTTTCACCAATATACCGTATAAATGCGTGTAAGGGCTGCACTTTTTTTTTTCCAGATTCGAGGGCCAATCTTCAGGTTGTGGTCCATACACGCAACATATGAGAAAAAAATATTTTTTTTTCTTTTTTTTTTTTTCAATTAGAAACAGACTAATCAGTGAATAAGCGGCATATATTTATTGTTAAATTGCCACTCGCAGGATCTTCCAACTCCGAGCTGGAGCTGTGCTCTAGTTCACATTCACCCCACAAATCATCGTCTTCAGTCCAGTCTAAAATGTTTGCACGGCTTGCCTCGAAAAGCAAGCACACCTTTTGTAGCTGGTGTTCTTCAATGCATCCTTCTAGTTACACCATCTTCGGACGCACTTTTCGTGCACGTCAAATTTTCTGCCCCACACGCTTGCTGTGTTCGAGGGCAAACTCCACTACTTTCAGTTTAAAGACTGCCATGTAGCTACCAATATGCTTGCCCATCGTGCTAGAATCGCAACACTAGATGGCAATTCACAAAAAAGAAAGCTGAGCACACGAGGGCCTCAACTATGGCGTGCGACCATGCCAACCACGTTACCACTACCATAGCCTCCTTTATACCCTCTGTGCCTGGCAACTCGTCGCCGCTCCTCCTCCTCTGAGAAGTTACGCCGCTGGCTACCGAGAGATGGCGACAGCGACGGAGGGTCACCCTCGCCGAGCGAGTGCCAATTGTGCCGTGCTGCAAAGCAGTCCGATAGCCACGTTTTGCCGATCTTTCGTTGTTTCGTGGACTGTCTTGTAGTGTGCAAGGTCTTGCTGCTACTTTTCTCTGCCTTCAGAGGCTGCAGGAATACAGCATTGCACCACTTGGTAAGCGCGAGCTTTTTTTCATCCCTCCTGCGATGGCTGCGTTGTGTTCAGCTGCATTGTGGCTTGTGAAAAATAGTGAGAGCACCAAAAGCTGTGTTTATTACATGTCAATACTGCAATGGTAATACTATATTAGATGAGCACATGTTTTCTGTACTGCAATGCTGATTGCTTCCCTGCCTAGCTTGTCCGCATAGTATGTTGGATGTGTTCCTGTGCAGTTTTTTTTTTTTTCACGGTATACGCTAATCGTGAAATTTTATGATAAAATAGAAACACAAGTTTACCTATTGTGACGACGGCTACTTTAAGGTAGTTAAACCGAATGATGCAAAGTCTATATCGTTTCCCTTGTTGTCAACTCGATCGCTATGTCCCTCTCTTGCATCGGAAACTGCGAAACTCGTATTCAACCGCATTGAGGCCAATGAAAATCAATGACAGCACCAGAAACTGTTTATTACGTGTCAGTAAGGCAATAATATTATGAAATATGCACGTGTATTTTCTGGACTGCGGTGCTAATTTCTTCCAGGTTAGTTTGTCTGTGTGGTATGTTGCATGTGCTCCAGCGCAGTCGTTTTTTTTTTTTTTTGCAGTGTATAGGCTAACTGCACAATTTTGTGGTAAAAAAAAACACAAGCTTCACCTATTGTGTCAATTACTTAGGAGTGAGCGAAACCGAAAGATACGACGCGCATATTTGTTTTCCTCGTTTTTCAAGTTAGGCGCCATCTATGGGCAACATCTGGAAGCACCTATGCACGTGCATTTTGAAGGCTATTCCCGCGTGGGTAGTGGAAAGTTTAGGTGCGACCCTTAAATGAATTTTTTTTTGAAGTATTTGCTTCAGGAAATAGGGAATGCGGCCCTTACATGCGTTTATATGGTACTAGCTCCAAGTAATTACTTGTGATGAGTCACCCACAGGATTTTACCGTCACCATTATTTATAAATCCAGCAACTTTCATGCTAGTCAACTACTATGTGGTAAAGCAAAAAATGGTGCGGTAAGTGAATTTGTAATGTCCCAAAGCTTCACGTGGGGCTCAAAGCCACTTGAGATTTCAGCACTTTACCTCTGCGAAAATGTGGCTGCCACAACCGACATTCAATCCCGTGCCTCTAGGCTCAGCAGCTGAATGCCACAGTCATTAAGCCACCAGCAGGAGGAGCAGACAGGAATTTCAACATGCTTGCGCTGCCCATAAACTTTTGTAGGTTAGAGTGCATCAGTCAAAAAAAATAAAATGCTCACGATTCATGAATGAATCAAAACGAGCACCCTAGCAGGCTGCTAGAAGATACTTACATCGGGAGTATGGTGCTCACGAAGCAGCTTGTCTCGGAATGGCTGGAGTTGGGCGAATTGAAAACGTTCCAGAGTAGCCCTCATATTGACTGCCTGTGAAGCAAACGGTGAATGCGCACATTACCACACTAAATATTTTCACAACCGACAGCAGCACTAATGCATTGTCGACATTGCCTTGGCATCCAACTATGTTCTAGTCATTGAAGTCACATCAACAAAGAGTACTAATTATGTACTCGTGACACAGACGTACCTTTGCAGCATTCTCCTGTTCGCAGGGCCACAAGGTAAAGCCATTTCGTCAGCCCATTCCAAACCCAATCAATCTCTCCTTCTCTCATCTATTTTGTTCTTGCAGTGCCTTTACACACAGTGTATTTCCAACAGTATTCATTTGACTGCCTTACTGCAAGCACTATGAACTGGCTCATACTGCACGCTACAGATATGCACCAATGTGCATGATAGAACTACAGTAACGCAAAAAAACAAAAAACAAATGCAGACACCAAACAAGCTTTTTAAGTCATTTTGAACATACAGACATCACTCAAGACATTTGCACTTCTTTAACGATTAAAAACAGCTGTAAAGGTCATTGCACTCATACTGTCAACAATTCTGGGAGAAGAGCAATGTAATTTTGTGCACCCGGAACTGTCCTCCAAAACTCAAATTTGATCGCTTTCTTTTAAAGACTCTGCGCAATTATGCCAACTATGCAAACAAACAATTCGTTCAAAGCAGAAAACACATTCTCTTTCATCTCCATGTTTCCATAGGGAGAAACCAGTGCAAATAGTGTTTTGAAGTGAAACACCGTGCCTTTGCAACACGATCACATACAAATCTGTAATGGTGGAATCAACTAATAAACCACAATGAGCATTCACATGTTTGTGTCGCCAACGTGGATTTCATTCTTCCTATACATGTGGACCATCTAATATAGCGGTGCTCAATACATTTGCCTCCTGGACTACAGCATTTGTTTACTACAAATGGGGACTGAAGATGCTGCATTCAAACGAAACCTCACAGTGTTGTCCCCTCCCAGCAGCACATCACTTTTTAATACAGTCCCGATCAGTGTGTGGATAAGCACCGTACTGCCACCAGTGGATTAGTCTACTTATATGCATCATGTTTTGGTAGAAAAGGGGACAGTTCCATCAGAGCCATGAGCCCCAAAGATGGTTCAACTTGAAATAAAAAAACTGCCAAAATTTCTGCAGTGACAACCATGCTCTAAAGTGGAGGTTATGAGGAGAAGAAAGATGATTTGACAAAAGTAGCCACACTCTAAAGCTGGTTCGCTTTGTTGCTGAACCAAAGTCAGTTTCTTTTGGATGTATGCAAACATTTCTATTCTAATTAAACCTTACATTTCCACTACAAGACTTACGCCTGGTGTGAAAATGAGTAGATGTCATTGCTGAAAAGATGCACGTTCAAGATCTGTTATCATCTGCTTCCTAACTCTGCACCTTACAAGCCGTTATCCACTGCATTCTGTCATCCAAAAGCACCCACTGGTAAACTCTCTTGAGAAGCCACAGTGGAGGTTGTGGTGGCTGCTCTTGGCCTTCCGGGGCGGAGAACCTAGGGGCCTTTGCGGTAGAGGCTCCTTTCCAACGGCGCGTCTGTATCTGTTGTGCATGCCATCACTGCATTCACCACCACATCAATGCATGTCTCTCCTTTCCTTTATTACTTTTTCTTTCAATTCTCATCTGTCCACACGAGGCAGCGGAGGTTTCTCAGCTAGAACCAGTTGGCAGGCCCATGTATTTTCTTTTCCTCCTTCCTACAGTCACAACAACAACGTGGTGTGGATATGCTGGGCACTGGTCTCTAGATTGCCTCGTGCTTAAGAGCAGTGGTAAACTGGCGCAGACTAAAAAAAAGGTATCGGGGGCTCATTACCTATCATGGACTGGTTAGACTTTAAGCTCACCTTTTCTTCGAGCTGGGCACTGGTGCTGGGAAAGCAGGTCCAGAAATGACGCAGGAGCTCAAACTGTGCCTGGTAGATGCTACGAAGGTCACGCTGCACATCCACGCTCACAGTGTCTGCAAGAAACAGCGAGAACCAGGCAGCACAAGATTACTCATGACTGTTCCGTTATGCTTTGCATACAATTCCAACATACCTGGACATTTTGTTTTGCAAGTCCATTTTATGTTCGCAGTGACTTGCAAAAAGTGACCATTGTGAAGGAATGCTGAGAATGAGTTCAACAAATGTTTGTTTCCAGCAAAAAGAAAAAATTATTACTCAGCCATTGGCAGCTCAATAGTGTTTGAAGCAAAGAATACATTTACTGCTGAAAAAGATCTAAACTTTCTCTCTTGTCACTTGACTCAATTTCGCAACGTCAATCACAAAAAAGATTTGATCATTGTATGGAGGCGAATACCAGTGCAGCCTAGCCTCAGAGATCCACATAAAAACAAGAAGCTGGCGGTAATACTGGGATTTCGTTTTCAATAATCATTTGCTTATAAATGCTTAATTTTCTGTTACCTTTGTCATCCAAAGATGGTAATCTGTCATTACAGGCCAACATCAATTCATCCTCAGTGTCCTTTTAAAAACAACTAAAGCATCGAAAGGCAAGCAGAGCCATGCAGTGCAAAGCAATCACAATGCATAAAGTTCAGACATCCAACTTTATGGCAGCTAAGACATGCATAACAAAGTGGCTACAGTTGAATCCCGCTATAACGAAATTCACGGTGCATGAAAAAAAATTCGTTCTCGCGGAACTTCGTTATCGCAAAAATTTGACGTGAAACGCAGAAAGAATTGCCCAAGCAGCAGCAAAGGCGTTTAATGCCAAAAATCTGTAAGCTTGGTTTGCTTACGCTTCACGGCGAGCAACGCCGTCACGCGATTTTCGCACTCGGTCAGCAAACCCATTGCAACATCGTCGTCTCGGACAGCAACGAAATTCCTGATGACATAAAAAGCGTCCATCACCTGTACGGCGGTTGCCGCAGCCGGCGCTTCCTGTACGTCGTCGTCTTCTTCATCGGAAGAGTCCTTATCATTCCGGGCAGCTTTTATGATCTGCTCATCACTCACATCTTCGTGAACAACAACACAAGCGTCAGCGCCGATGTATTCGTCGAGCTCGAGATTAGGCGGCACGGTTCCTATTTCTCCCAGCGTTTTCCAGGCGGCCGCGATCCCCGGAGCCGGTGACGCCTCTTCGTCGTCGTCTGTAACGCCTGGTGTTAGGCCAGCAGAGTGTACGGGTCGACCTTCGGCAAATCCGGCGCGCCTGAAACAGTTCACAATTACTGAGCGCCCCAGTGTGCTCCAGGCAGCAGACATAATCTGCAGTGCCACGTACAAGTCCACCTTCGTGTCTCGGCCGGTTTCAGTGTTAAAAAGCAGCCGCTGAATTAACCTCCCGCGGTAAGCGCGCTTCAGGCTAAGAATCACGCCCTGATCGAGAGGCTGTAAGACAGACGTGCAATTGGGAGGGAAAAACCTCAGCTCCGTGTTAGTAAGCTTGACTTCGTCGGAGTGATGCGCTGAACAATTGTCCAAAAGCAAGCAAACTTTACGGCCCTGCCGCTTCATGTCGTGGTCGAATGCCATCATCCACTCGGTGAAAATAGCGCGGGTCATCCATGACTTGTTGTTCGCCTTGTACTGCACAGGTAGGCTACGAGTTCCCTTAAAACAGCGCGGCTTGGCACTTTTGCCTATGACTAACGGCGGACGCTTGTCCGAGCCATCCATCTTTGTGCAAAGCAGCACTGTGATGCGTTTTTTGCTGTGTTTGCCGCCGTGACAGCGCTGCCCCTTGAAGTCGAGCGTCCTAGCCGGCAACATCTCGTAGAATAGCCCGGTCTCGTCGGCGTTGTAAATGTCTGCAGGCGCGAAGTTGCTTAAAATTCCGGCCATGTTACTCGCCTTCCAAGCAGCTGCTCCGTCCACGTCTGCTGACATTGACTCGCCGCACAACACTTTTCCAACGATGTTATGGCGGGCCTTGAAACGGTTTAGCCAGCCAATGCTGGCTTTAAAATCATCAATGCCAAGTAGGCATGCATAGTTCAAGGCTTTCTGCTGGACGATGCTTCCGGACAGGGGGACGTTGCTGGCTCGTGCTTCCACAAACCACGCATGCACTGCTTTGTCCAACTCTTCATGGAGGGGCCGCGTCACCTTTTTGTGCTTCGAGGATGTGCCTGAAGCAAGTGCCATTCTCACGCTGTCCTTATTGCCTAGAATCGTTGACAGCAAACTTGCAGGAATTCCGAAGTCTTCAGCAATTGCCGCTTTCTTCCTTCCGCTTTCTGCTTGGGCGATTATTTGAGCTTTTTGCTCAAGGGAAAGAGTTTTGCGTTTTTTCACTTGCGTTGCCATCGTGTCCTGCGGATGAAAACTCGTCGTTGTCGAAGAGAAAGGCAGCGAGTGAACAACGCGACCACGACACAAAGCCAAAATGGCGGAACTGCAATCACGTGATTTCATGCTTAATGTGGCTTTGGATTTGACTTGGACTTCTCGCCAATAAAACTAGTTTCGGTTTCGATTTTGAACGCGAAAATTTCGTTGAAGCGGAAACGCTCTGCAAAAATGGTTCGTTGTGCAGAGAAATTTAGGCCATTAATTCTTATAGGATACTCGCGGGGAATAAAATATTATTCGTTGTCGCGGAAATTTCGTTGTGGCGGTATTCGTTGTGGCGGGATTCAACTGTACTTTAAATTCACAAGTTGTTGATTAATGTTGTTAGCCATAGCCACTGCACAATGAAATCTGTTGGCATGGCTACTGCAGTGGCATTAAATGTGGCCAAGGGCTAAAACATTGCTTTAGTCTAGGCCCATGTATATAGTGCATTATTCAATTCTGGACAATTTAAATGACATGAAAGCTCTCGGTCTCCAGTACATTTCAACGAGCTAGCCTTATTAAACCATAGAAGAAGAAGAAATCATGTCATATGCCTTCCAAATTGTGTTATATAGACAGCAGAAAAATCTTAAGATGTGCCACTGAAGAAAAAAATATTGGATGAAAGAAAAGCTTCACCTTTCAAAGGTACTTGCTGAGCATTCTTCATCAAGGCACCGCCTGGAGACAATTCACCCAGGACAGACAGGGCCGCCGAAGATGGCAGTATCTGTGCAGAGCAAGCAGACAAGAGGTGTCTCTCTTACATACATGGTCACAACACGATTCTTGCGGCACACCAGACGAAATCGCATGGCCTGTGATATCTCCAGTATTTAGCTGCTGATGCCAACACCATAAGACCCGCAATAACTTTCTCTATATTATGCACACCAGCATTACTGTCAAATATGACAACAGCCCAGGGCAGCCAGCCAGATGTTTCTTTAACACTAGCATTCACATTCCTAGACTTCATACACCCTCCTGCCATTTCTCTCTCCTGTGTAAGCCCAATAAGGCAAGCCTGTGTTTGTACTCAGTGCAAGAAGAGAATTCTAGATAAGTGGCACAAACCCCCAACAGATGGGATAAGGCTTTGGCAAGGTTTAAGAAATGGCAAACACTGCAAGGGTAATGCATGCATGCAAACTCCTAAGCCTCACCACTGAAAGGCAAACAACCATGCTCAAAAGCCAAGCATCGAGTAAACAAACAAGCGAAGGCAGGTCACAGCTTTATCTCCATACCATTTTCTTCAGTTTTCACCCATTCACACAGCAATGCACCTTACATCATAAACTTGCTAGCATGCAAGCAAGTTACTGTGCAAAAACATAACAAAAGCAAAGGCCAATACTGAGAAGGGGAAGCTGCTTGAGAAGGCAGTCAGCAACGCCTTATCCCGGTTTGGGGTCAGCAGCCTTGATCAGCTTCCTCCATCCTGGGCGATTCTGATAATCCAGTGTTGTGGCCGCTAGTCCGATGGCAGCCAGGTCGCGTTTCACAGCGTCCAGTGAGCGCATCTTGTTTGCCGTCTACCTTAAAGTTGAAGGCAGTTGCTGCCACGGTTCCATCGCTCATGCGGCGGACGTGTCCGTACCAGCGCAGGCGACTTTCCCGAATTTTATCAATGATCGGCGCAACACCCCATCGACGTCAAATGTCCTCGTTGCGTTGCCGATCCATCAGGGTGGAGCCATCCATCCAGCGGAGCATTTTCATCTCCGCAGTCTGCAGCTTGTTCTCGAAAGGGCCATGGCAGATAGCCAGCATCCCGTGGAGTATAACGCTACTGGACGCACAACTGTTTTGTAAATCTTTGATCGTAGTAGTTGAGAAAGGCTACGATCACAAAGCACTCCCGACATTTCACGCCATTTCAACCAGCTCCGCTGATGAGCATTCTGGCGTCGCAGTCCGCAGATCCATCGGTATGCAGGTGGGATCCAAGGTATCGAAAGTGGGCAGTCTTTGGCAGTGGGCAGCTGTCGACGTAGATGGTGCCTGGCTTCAGGCTCGTTTTCAGGTACTCAGTCTTCTTGAGATTTAATCTCAGCCCGTAAGTGGCAAGTCGATCACACCAAGCTTGCGTCCACTCCTGCTGGTCTTGCCATGTGCGTGATGTGAGCATCACATCGTCCGAGTATAGCAATGTCCATAGTATGTCCCTCTGTAGGTCACAAGTTATGGTGTCCATCACCAAGGCAAACAGCAGAGGGGACAGTGCAGAGCCCTAGTGGATGCCAGCAGTGATCGGGAAGCTGCCTAAGAGTCCAGCTGGGCATCTCACACGACTACCAGAAGTATCGTGCATTACCATGACAAGGCGCATGAGCGACTCGGGGACACCATCAAGGCGCAGTGCCAGTCGAATAAGTCTTTGAACGCTTTTTCCAGATCAAGGAAGGATATGTGAAGGGGCTTGCATTTCACTGCCCGGTGTCGTTCCATCAGTTGACGGGCAGCAAAAATAGCATTGGTCGTACCAGTGCCGCGCATAAACCCGCATTGGATTGGTCGTATGCTGACGATCGCCCGAATTCGAGCATCCAGGATCCTCCCGAGGATCTTCGTCGTGTGGGACAGGAGGCAGATGGGTCGATAGTTTCCGCGGTCAGCAGGGTCCCCTTTATTTTTATATATGGGCACAGTGATGCTGTTCTGCCACATTGTGGGCATCCCTTCAGTCACTAGAATGGAGTTAAACAAGCTCGTGAGCCACTGCACGCCTGGGCTTGTTGGTATGTTTCTCACGGATTTCCAAAACTCGGCTGGGATACCATGCGGTCCGGTCGCTTTATTCAATTTCATAGCACAGATAGCTGCTTTAATTTCAGTCTCCGAGATAACATCGATGGGACCGTAGACTGGGATACCCTCAGTAATAGGTGAATGGGGAAATTCCTCGTATAAAATGAGATTGAAATGTTCACGCCACCTTTTGAGTATCAACCGACAATTGGTCAGCCACGAGCCTTCCTGATCTTTGGTGCACAAATAGTGAGGCTCGATGTCTTTGGCCATTCTGACTTGGTGTTTAGCAAAGCGATAAAGCCATTTCATCAGCCTCAGCTATCAACTTGTCATAGTGATTGCTTTTGGTGATGGCTACTGCACACTTGGCGTTGTTCTTAGCTTGACGATAGTTCTCGAGGTTGGCCTCCGTCTGGTCATCTCTCCACCGGTTGTGAGCTGCCTTTTTTGCAGTGACATTTTCCTTCAACAACAAGAGCAACAGGATAGAAGGGCTACAGTGTGTAGCAATACACTGGTGCTGGAGGCTGCTTCATGCATAAACTAATGACAAGAAAAGCAGCCCCCTTCTGTCTTGCTCAAATTTTTTTTTCTTTTGTCTCTTCAGACAGCACAGCTTTCAGTCACAAAAGAACAAGTTTCTGAAACAAAGTTATATACCCCTGTCACACGAGCACTTTCAATTGTAATCAAGTCAATCAAAATCCAGCTTGATGCGAATCTGGCGTTGTTACACGGCAAATTGAAACGCGATCGCCTATGATCCTGCTCTACTGGCTCTACCACAGTCAAACTGTCATTACCCCCCTCGTTCCCAGACATTAATCAAATATATCAACCAAAAGTAAAGAATAATCAAATAATTTACTATGAAAACATGCAATATTAAAATAGATAACTTCGCGTTTAAATTTATGTGATCTGAATCGCAAAGCTGTGGTCTAACTCTCAGCACCAAAAGTGGTAAACAAATGTGTGGGATCGATTACGCTTGTCACCTCCCATGGATGACACAACTGAAGCTGTGGTCCAAATGAGAACAAAGTTTTAATCAAGCTTGCATTGCTGTATATATATATTACAAATTGATGGCTACTCTCTGAACACGAATAAGCCTATAAGGGAGTAAAAAGGGAGTTGCATGTCCTCTAGCGCACTCCCTTGTAGGGGCAAGGTGTTCTCTCCAAGCCTTCAGGTATACTTTCATTCATCACAAACTATGTAGAATGCAATACGCTGGCAACAGAAGCACATTCCCTCCTTAAATAATATTTATTTGATGTAATTAGCAATGAAAGGAGACTTCTAATTACTGCACCAGAAGTTTTGACTTTAGACATTAGAGGACACAGAGACCCCACTTAAAATTTTCGTAATAGTTTAAATTCGCACATTTAAAGTGAGAATTGGCTTCCATAAGTCTAGTGATGAAAATCTGCCCCTGTGCTCGGGCAGCATGCCCTGATTTTAACAGGGAGTGCGCTCGAGAACAAGCTACTCCCTTTCTACTCCCTCATAGAACTATTTGTGTTTGGAGTCATCATGTGTGCAGCATCTCTTGTGTAGCAATCTAACTTGTCGATCTGAATAGAGTGCGTACGTGTAGCATGATCCATCTCAACCGCAAGTGAAACGTCAATCATGATCGTTACCAATAGCAATCCAAAATGCCTGTGTGACAGCAGTATTAATTCCTCCAAAAATAAAGAAAAACGAGAAGCCCATGTGTTGTGCAGACGCTATGTTCTTATTACCTTTTCTCTTATGTACATCCATGCATGGACTGCCACAGATGCCCATATAAGCTACCTTCTCTATCTATTCATCCTCTCCTTCCAAGCCCACCAAGACAACACATGGACAACATCCTACTCACCCCTTGCCCAGATGGGTTCCACTGGGACAGCTCTCGTCGTAGCACACTGGGTGCAACATGAGCCTCTGGCACTGTTGCTGAGTCACCCAGTGTGGGCCCACGCTGGTGTCGCTCGCCCTGGCCCAACCGCACTGGAAATCCTCCGCCGGCACCATTATTGCCTACCAGGTCATCCAGCTGCGTTTTCTCCCATACCATGGCCTGGCCCAAAATGGAAAGACAGGAAAACCATTAAACGACCTCTTTACAAAAGGTGTCCTGAAATACCGGTTATCATAACTCCCACATATGGTAAGACTTACCCTTCTTCTCTCAGCTCTGCAAGCATGATGACAGAAAGCACTATGGGGCACTAGCCCGCAAAACTGTGCAATCTGTCCAGTACACTGAAGATACTGCTGTCCCTTTCTTTAACAATGCGCAGTGTTTACTGAGATACAATAAAGGTTCCGTTTCCCTCTGCGACACAAACTGTAAAGTACCACGACTTCTTCTAAGTGATAATGAAAGCAAGATGTCACCTCTTCTGATGCAGCTGAGAAACAGCTGAGGAGGCTAGATTCAACAGCTTCAGAGCGCAGTAAATGTTTACAACTAAATTCACTCGGTGTCATAAAATATTGTGCAAGTTCGTAAATTCTAATGTCTGGAACTCTTTCAAAAGCATTCTGCAAGAGAGGCACGCAGCTTTAGTATGCGTGGGTTGATACAAAAAATTTAACACTTGCACCATCTGTGATTTATGAACGCAATTAGTATTGAACTCTTAAGGAAGATGATTCAGGATGAATACCTCACTGGCGACGAGGATCAATAGCAACAAAGTATACATCACCGTACCTTAATAGATTTTAGCGGAAAAGCTCGAATGGATGCAACACTACAATAAATCATCTGTGATTACTGTGCGGCAGCTGATACTACATTAGTTTCCAGTTCATCACATTTTCTGACATACAAACAGTGTTGCACTGGAAAAGCGTGCTCTGGGATGCATAAAAACAGGTGCACCCACTGATTGAAAAAAGTTTTGGTAAAAATCTTCCTCAGCTCTCACAAAACCATTGTTGAATCGAACCCCTTGGAGTCATTTTCTGTTGCACTAAAAATCTTTTAAGAATGGGTTCTTGAAACTAAACTATCAGACCCTTTAGGAGATGCAGTATTTCAAATGTACAGGGGTAGTCAAAAGTTCCCAGGTCATAGAGTCTGCTTATGAGCAGCATAGTCAGGCAGCCACGATGGCTCCACAGCTCAAAATATCTGTGAATGAAATAAAACAGCGCAACGAACGGGACGAAACACGAAGAAAGGGAGACAAGGACACAGGCGCTGTGAAGGGTAGAAGAGGCATTACCCTAATCCAAGCTATAATTCATAGCTTTAATAGGATCTCAAGTGTCATATTATAGTGACCAGAAGTAGAAACTGCGGCCTGGGAACTTTTGACTACCCCTGTACATGATGGAGGCGAGGGACAATCATCTTTTGAGAACAGTAGTAACAAGAAAATCTCTAGCTGCAATGACAATGATGTGATAATAATAAAATCAAAGCACAGGAACAAATTGTTCCGGTGCTTCTATTTGCAACCATTATACAGCCTTCAATGCAATTGTGGTCCTATTTCATAGGATACTTTCCCGCACTTCATTTTTCGAGCTCAGCACATGCAAAAACAATCCTTGCATTACAGTCAAGGTCATGCTAGTATGTATGGTCAAACGCAGCACGTGCAGTTTACCTAACTGCTTGCTACTGCAGTAAAATTAACAGTACCAGTAGTGCACTTACGTGTTTCGCAGCGACGGGGTTCTCCTCTTGTACAGATGGAATGGGAGCATCTTTGTCCTCCCCACATGCTCTGAGGACCATCATGGAGTGATGATTGAATCTACGAATCATAGAGTGATTTGCCACACTTCCTGCAGACGCCACCGATCCGGGCAGATCTCGTTCCTGGCACACACAGTGGTTGAAGAAAAGAAGCTCAGCGGTGCAGGTGCCCCACCCAACAAGCTACCAATCACTCCCACAGCTAAGCTGCATATTTACATGGTTTACATACGTTCCAAAAGACGAAAACTACACTAACTTACATTGAATGTATCAATGTCCTGGAAAGATGAGACGTCAACAAAGGGATCCCGAAATCCTCTTGAGATAGCTTCTTGTATGTCTGGAATGGCAATGTATAAGAAAGAAAATGGAAAGATGTCTATCAATACCACCACAATAATGTGTCTGTTACACATACTGGACATTTTACCGAAATACCAACTTCTTCATGAATGTCATCACGCTATAATACTGCCACACAGATTCAATGCGCATGGAGATGTTAGCACCTACAAAGCAATGACAATGGCTAAAAACACAAATACCATGTGCTTTGCTTTTATCTGTCTTTGCTGCAAAAAATTCTGTGCAAGCTAGTCATCATCGTCGTCATTCTTTATTGACCCTTAAAAACACTGAGGGGGGGGGGGGGGGGCATACAGAGGCAGGGGAGACAAAAAGTAATCGCAAGTCATAAAAAATAATGTTGCCAGCATGCTAATCGAATGGTATCTTGTGATGGTTTATATTTATCTGTAATTTAAAATTGGAACTTGTCGCAATTTTTCAGAATCGGCAAATATTGCAGTCAGCTATGGCATAACTTCAGAGGTGAGCAGAGCAGCCGATTTGAGACTGCACCACTTGATAAATTGCGAGACCTGCACCCAAGTTGAGTAGCATATTAGTTCAGGAGTGCAAACTGCTGGGCTAGTTGGTTCATATTGCATAGAAAGGGAACCAGCGAATACAGACGCAAGACAAGAACAAAGAAGGCACACACAACGCTGGACTTACAACTGATTTACTCCGATGAAGAAATGCTCATTTTAAAATACCTTCCTGCCTGCGCACACACCCTACAGACAATACACTTCACACACCACATGGTGAAATGGCTACTATAATAATAAAAACTTGCACTCCTTTTCGGTGATAATCATGGACGGATCACTGACGCAATTCTGCTTATTCTTTTTGATCAGGAATGCCTCCAATAGCCGTATTCGCTGGTTCCCTTTCTATGAGTAGCATATCTGTTGCCTTGCAGTTTACTATGTTGCAAAGTCTGTCAAATCGACTGCTCTGCTCACCTCGACAAAAAAGCTGCGTTGCAGCCAAGAGTGAAGTTTTTCGCCAGTTCCAAAGAACTCTGGCAAGTTCTGATGTTAACTTACTAACAGAAAAATGTAGACCATCACAAACTATCTTGTGGTGGCCGTTTGACCCAAATAGTCTAGTAGTTCAAGCAGGGTAGTACTTAAAGCATACAAATATGAAGCACGCGGTACTGCCAGTCTAACAAACGTCCGATTTCACAATCACTCTTTTTCATTTTTCATCTCATCTGTACTCGTGGTGGCTCTGCAACAAAGGCTGGGCAGGACAGAGAAAAGGGCCTTTTGTCATTCCAGTGGGGAGTGTATTGTTCGAGGTAGGGGTGTGGTGAGGTGAAGGGGGCAGTCGGCCAGAGGGACCCGAGTCACTGGATTGAGCTAGCTCACTGAGCAAGCCTATCTCCATCTCTTTCCTACTCAGTCTCTGCTGCAGAGCCACAGATGGATTGTTCACAAGTATAGCAACCCTCCAGCAGCAAGAAATAATAATAATTAAAAAAAAAAGAAACAGAGCTCATTTCACTCTTCACCCAGGCAAAATTTCACCTGCAATTCTTGGCACATTCTAAATGAAGCTGTTAACTTCAAAATTGTAGGAATGTTTAATGCAAAACTCAATCCCCTCAGTTAACGAATTTAGCCAATGCAAACAGTCAATTGTTACCTATTTATTTAGCAGCAATCTCACAAAATGTGGCTGAGTGCACATGTGCAAAACAATAGCACCCAGCAAAGCACATTGGTATGACCACAAAGTTGACCTAACATCTAGCCAAGACACACACCTGATCGTGAAACATAGTGTGCTACAGTACCTTTGGCAATGCCATCAGGGACTTGTTTCACGTCCATTTCATAGACTTACTTTTTTTTGCATTCTATCATGCAAGACCCTAAGAAAACATTCCAAGCAGTAAAATCTTCCTTTTTGCACTACGCACCCAATACCTTTCTGACTATTCGCCAGGAGAGAAATGGCTCACTGCTAAATTGTATTGTGCACAGAAGAGGGAATAGTAAGGGACACATCACCACAAATACTTGACATTTATATTCTATTACTTTGTAGAAAGCTCTCCTGTTGACCAAATATATTCAAATGAAAGCCTTGAAAAGTAATCAATGCACCTACGGTTGCTTGACATCAAAGAGTGCAATTTTTTTCAAATGATGAAGCCCACAAGGCACAGCCTACCTTTATCGTCACAACGGGCACAGTCCGAGAAGAGGTCTCGTGTACCCGTGTGGAGCCTGTCTCGGTGGAAATAGTGGGACTGGAAGAACCGTGTCCAGAACTCAGACTCAGTCATGCGCTCTGGCACATTTTCCAGGTGCTTCCGCTTCACTGAAAGGAACGTCAAACAGGTGTAAGCAAGCTATTCAAATATTAGCAGCAAGGATCTAGAACGAATAACAATGATACAACAGCCATAATCATAACATGAATACTAGACATGCAATGACAAATGTTCATTGCAATAGGCACACACAATGATACAACAGCCACAATCATAACATGAATACTAGACATGCAATGACAAATGTTCATTGCAATAGGCACACACAGCTTCTGAATGCCCTTGCTCTGCAACCCTAGAATGGTGATTCATGCACTGTGAATACCTTCAAAACATTCAGCCACAAACAGGCTTTATAAAGAAGGAAACTGAAGGTTTTAATTTTCCACCTGCACTTATAAAGTGTAAGTATGTAAAAATCAAGACTAATTATCAATAAATCATCATCAGCGCCGCCCAACCGTGACGGCGTAGACGGACAACAGACAACAAACTGCGCGTGCCTAATTAAAGAGCACAACGAAACAGCCAGACACAGTAACATCTATAAATAATTATTTTCACATGCAAGCTCCCAGATGATCGCGCGCGTATCCGATATCTTATGAGAGGTTGCTTACCATCTGGCGCGCCCGCTAACCGCGCGCTACGCTTTAACTACGCTAACAGGCGCATCAGCTCACGTTACAACGCCGGAACCAGCGCAAACCCCACGCGTCGCACGGCGCTCCGCTTGCCTTCTCGCTCCCTCGAGCGCCTCTCCACTCCCACCCTTTCCTTCCGAACACAAAGACTATCATTCTCCTTACCCCTCCGAGAAAGCAACCTTCACGTGACCAGAGACGCGCAACGACCCCTCCCCCTTCCGTCCCAAGGCCGCCGCGCTGCCAATGCGGCTCCAATTTCATTTGATTCCAGCCTCCACGCACGAGCACCGGTCGCGGAAGCGCCGACGGAGCTCCACAGGAGATGCGGGCCTCGCAAGGGGACACGGCGTGCCGTTCGATACCTATCGAACCTATCAAAAATATTGTCGTGATCGCTCTTTAGAGCCTCGAATGCGACAAGGGCTGACCAGTTACGTGAAAAGCTCTCTCTCTCTCTTTTTCCCGAGACTGCGACAAGCGGTAGAAGCTGCCTCATTTCGGCTCCCTCACCGCCTGCAACGAGAACAGCGAGGGCTCGGGGGCAGAGCACGCGCCTTGCAATTAACACCCTGTTTGTCAACGGAGATAAGACGCTCGAGACTCATGCGGAAGCTTCGGGGCGCCCTTCACACCACCACCCGGGTGCATGCACGCCTGCTCGCTCCGCGCAACGGTGAGCGCGCACTACGCGCAACCGGTTCCGTACTTGCAAGGATCGCCGAATGACGCCCTTGAAGTAAATTGCTGTGCAGGGCAATAAGAGCTAGCGAGCCCTGTGTTATCACCGCGATGGAGACGGTCACGTCCGCCGGCGGCGGTACGCCCGTCCCACATCACTGAGTTCCCGCTCCAACGTATGCAAACAAGCTCGCGGCGCGAGAGACGAATGCAAAATATAGATGCCGGGAAATACAGCGATCAAACGATAACCATGAACTAAGTTTTCTGGGGAAAAGCCCACAGGATGTGCGCCTTCCCGAATCGCATCACCGATGTAAGCAGCTGCGCCATGCGCCGACACATCTGTTGACCACAGAAATACCTGCGGGCTTCGTGATAATTTAAAAATGCTGCTAGCATCTGACACACATTGTCACATGGGATGATACAAGAAGCTTTAATAATTTCTCAATTTGGCAAACAATGCGCCATATAGAACACATCGATCTGGAAAGTCGAGGACAGACTAACAATCTTTGCAGTGTGCTGCGGCGATAAGAGTGTTCATAGGACAGCTCTATGAAAGTATAGTATTCATAAATCCATTATTCTAGCCAATGCAAAATGCGTCTGTGATGGGCACCTCGTGGTTGTCTTCTACCGAATTTTCTTATACTCGGTAATGCTAATAAAGAAAATATTACCAAGCCTTCAACGTTCTCCATCATCCAAAACCAAAGGGTCAAATATTTTGAGGAGCACCTTTAAAATGAGCCATTTTACACAGATAAATAACCAGGTGAGATAAATAGATAAATAAATATAAAGACTCTTCTGACTGAGCATTTCACTCTAGCCAGCGCTACAATACAACTTGTCTGTATAATATCACAATAAAAACTATCCCAACTGCATGCCTTCTGCCGGCTGACTCTGCCTAAGACCTCTCGAGAAATCCAGTAACAGAGAGAGTTGTCTTGGTAGCCTAAGCCAGGCATTAAGTTGATTTTAAGTTGTGATGCACACTTTCAATGCACACATGACATACACATAACAAGAGTGGAACTTCAAAAAGAGGAGTTGCACACAGATGAAACAAACTGCACACTGTTGGTAACCACAACACAAGTCCATACTTGTTATATAAGGCTCTAATCAACAAACAAGGCTATTGGTGCCTTCAGCTTTCCTTTCCAGCAGTAATAGCACTGAAAAAGAATGTGCTAATGGTTAACTTTCGTGGACTACTGTGCTACCACACACATGCACGCGAACAGGGCATACCAGCAGCAAAAGAGGCCATTATCGTGTGACCACCCTTGGCAGACCTCAGGTGTGCTTACATATATTTAGCCACGACAGAGCCTCAGTAACAGCTTCGCACATCAAAACAACTTGCCGTGTGAAGAGAGCATACCCCAAACCAGTCACACAAATGTGTGTAGGGTGTACCTTAAAAGGGGACAGGGCTCATAAGGGACTGAAAATTGCAAGAGAAAAAAGCTACTTCTTGAAAATGACATTTTGGAAGTCTGTAGCCCAACTCCTACATATCTACCAATTTATTCAATCCCTGGGTTATTCATTCCACTTCATAAGTTGCAAACGAGTTGAATAAGTCCCCATCTCTGTTCGCTTTGTAACACAACTCTTTTATGGCTTTTTAGCTTACAAGGAGGATATCTAGATAAAAGAATAATTTGTATTGCAGCATGCTCCTAGGTGATTAAACTATACAATGTTGGGAACAGATTTTTCATTTTGGTTGGTTTATGGGGTTTAAGGTCCCAAAGCGACTCAGGATATGAGAGAAGCTTTCTCATTTTGTGCTTGCTATTTTTTTGTGGGCTCTAATATAAACTTTTCACCACATTGAAATTCAATAAGTTGCAAAATGACAAATATTGCTTTGATCAACAAAGAAGTTCTTATGTTATGCTCCTTACACTGTACACCATATATCCATAGGTTAATAACAGTCTTCTGTAAACAAAGCAGTGATAATGATAAATATATTAAGAATTATGTGACATATCAGATAAGTGGTTACATATTTGAAATCAGCATAATATCTCGTCAAGGCTGAGCATTTTCACTGCCTAAAAATAGAGGGATTAAGTGTACTGTCTTTGCTTACAGTGGACTGTATCATTCTTCAGACAATCACTATTAATTGAACTTGAGCATTTTATCATAGGCCACAACACACATCTGCATGCTCATACATGCATGCATGCTGGCTAGAAAGGGGTGGAAGCCAAAACTCTCGGGGTTCCTTAACACCTCCTGAAAGTCGTTGCGGTTCCCCGAAAATAAGCCTTCTGATAACCTCCGCATTAAAACAATAAGTTGAAGGTTCCATAAACATATACTGCTATATGCCTACGAGATCATCATCACCATTTTGAAAAAATAATAAAGTAAAAAAAAAAAAATTTTTAATTGGGTGTTTCTAAATACAGCTACATACCACTACGAGTGAACTGTGGCTTCCCAGTTTCCATTACAAACTGCACAATTAAGGTTATAAGGTCACAGTATGTTCTGTTTACTTCTGTGCTCATCTATACACGTACTACCACCTCATCGAGGCAACTGCTCCCATAAGTCGGGCTGTCAGCCATACCGATGCAAAATGGGTGACAGAAAACACAGCAGAGTAGCTCCATGTGTTGGTAGAAGAGGCTCAGAGAATGGAAGGCCGGCCCAACTTCCTTGAGGCAAGCGCAAGTTCCCGCACAAGCACGCAAAGCCACCCCGACACATATAAAAGTTTTCTGCACCTTTATGCATGGCATGCCAAGCATCCCCTATCCCCTTTCCCACATAATCATCATTCATGACAACAACAGCCAATACAACAATGGCTGCTCCACAGGGGGCACCGACAATTTAAATGCAAAGATGAAAATGCAAAACCACAACACATTCCAGCTTTCAAACAATACACAGTCGTAATCAGTCATATTTTAGAGATGGAATGCTGTGCTGTGTTTATAGCAAGCAGCAATAAATGCAGATCAAGAAACATCTGCGAACTACATCTAATCTACTAAATTCCAGCCATTAACGACCCACTTTGCATACTGCATAGGCAATGCATGTCTTATGCACATATCTGAGTAGCATTTGGCAGACTGAGATAAGAAACTAGTCCAAATTGCAAGAATGCAGCATGCACCAGCTCACAAGTAACAAAGCTAGTCGAGCGGTGACAAGATTACCATAGACCTTGAACATAAGCTTCCCTTTTCGCATCTGTTTGCAGCGCTCCTCTAGAACCTGGCTGAGTAGCACACCTCATAAATGCTCACGCTGATCCAGACTCCCGAAAAATATGACGTGTGACCCATGATATGCTGCCTGCACGCTGGAGACAAGCTATCAGCAGACACTCAAAGACAGGATTATTCTCTTTACGGTGGCCACGGCCGGTCCCAAGAGGCGCGCACGCTCTTTTCTACAACCTACACAATCACTGCGGAAGCAATGAAAGCTTTTGTTATCAAGTTACGCTCTCCACTGCTGCTAATGAACATCCACCTCAGTGCTTGCTTTCTACTCGCTACTGCGGCGGTGGGCAGTCTTCTCTTGGTCTCGCACTGTCACCCGCTGCTTTAATAGCAAGTGCAGCACCGAAATGATAAAAAAAGAAATAATAAACAGAATGTAGTTGCGTTAGCTGCATGTCGCCAGCGTAGTCCACATATGAACAAAGGTTTTTAAGAAAGTTTGGCCGTTAGGACCATCAAAAGGACGAATCACTGCCGTTCGTCAAAAGTAAAACAAGTATCTGAGAGCTATTGCAGTCTAAATGCTGAAAGCAGGTATTGATTCATTTCTTGCAAACGCCACATAGTCCGCACCACAGTGACAGTTGCGAAAAGCTTGGTTAATGCAAAACTGGTGTGGTTTGTTCATGGAATTTAATGACGAAAAGTCACTCAAGCACTGAGGGACGCCACAGGAAGGCTTTGGAAATTTCATCACGCAGTATTGAGGAATGTTGCATTTCGCCTCCATTGAAATATAGCCACTGCACCATAGATGGAACCCGAAAGAAATAAAAATAAGCGTTCCTTATTCGAACTTTCGGACTTGTGTATAGATATCGCCCCACACTTAAAACCCTCTATGATGTGCACTTCCAGCAAATGTCAGTATTTTTAAGACAGAGGGAGGTTCTAATTCTACAATAAGTGTACTGGTGACTGGTGTCAAAAATGACTCAGTTTTTCGTGGACACTATATTTTCACATTTTTTTGTGGGTTACATAGCTGCAAGCGCCGATGATGCCGACCAGGTCGAGTCACTTGCCCCTCATCACTACTTATATTTACATAGCTGGATGTGTACAGGCAGCAACTTCGCATTCGTTTGATGCGAAATAAAAGCTGCATTCACTCATGTTAAAAATTCTTTTATCTTTTGAATCGGTTGAAAGTACACTTCTTTATACAGCCCTATAACTCTATAAGAAGCGCCAATGAACGCGAGCGCCAACCTGGGGAACATTTCTACAGCAGGTTGTTGACAGAGCATATATATACAGCGGGGTTTCTTGCCGATTGTACGTGCTTTCTCCGATGTCAGTAGTATACTTGATTTTAGAATGCTTTACCAAGAAGCATATGCTTGCCAATTTGCAAAATTAAAATGGCCAAATTTGTTGTCCACAGGTGATGCCGACGGTTGGTGCTGTGCAATTACAAGACCCGTCGGCCAACACTGCATAGCACTGGTGTTACTATTACGTCACTTTTCTTAATTTTATCGCCATTTCACAAACTCATTCAAACGGCAATAAACTGGTGCGACTTGCTTGAAATTTTTTTTACATGTTAATTTTCAACAGGATTTGTTTTTCAATGTTGTCCATGCTAAATTTGAAACATTTCCTTGTGAACAACACCTTGCACAATGCTTCGATGCCAGTTTTTATGTCCTCTATGAAGCACTACGCTTCGTTGCAGGCACTGTAGGCGTTTCCTGGGTACATCAGACACAGCTTCTGGTGTAGAACCATAGCAAGGCTGGTTGATTAGGCCAAAAGCTCATGGAGCTCCTGACGTCATAATCTTGTTCGTTTTGTTTTGTTCCTTCTCCATCCTGCAGTTGAGAAGGGAAAGTCCGTACAACGTTGTAGAAAGCATACGCTGCTGGCGAGGAAAATTATCTCATGAGTGCTGACGTGCCATTGGCTAGTTTAAATTTTAATTAATCTTTCTGATTGGCTCCGTGTATGTTTTTTCTGATTGGCTAAAATCTGTGGCTGTGTATAGTGAAGAAACTGACTTAAGGAGGTGTTTTGGCGCAAAAGGAGGACTGGTCGGCTGGCCGCCAGACTGGGCTGCCTGACTCGCGGACTGGTGGCCTGACTGGGGTGAGCTCCAGGAAGGCGAAGTGTTTTGAGACTAGAGCGGCGCCAGTACCACTCTGGCCTAGTGTGAACTACCAGTTGACCTGTGTAATAAAATGTCTATAGTGCCTCCTGAAGAGTTCTCCAGTTCATTTCCTGCAACGTGTCACTGGATCAACGAACCCAGCAGGAACTACCATCCATCTGATCTTATCTACCCATCAATATACTTTGAATTTAAGTGTCGCGCAAGTTCCAATACAGGTTAAGTTCTCTACCTTGCAATACAGGCTGGACTGGTGGGCTTTCATAATCATTTACTTGTGCAGTAACAGTGGGATCCGGTCTGACTGTTTTCCCTTCACCCCACACATTCTTTTCCTACAACACAACATCCGCATACTAATTATCTATGGAAAAACAATCTCATATGCGAGCGACCATGACTCTGGTTTACAGAAAGATGATGTACGATCTCCTGCTTGGACATAGTGTTAAGGGGGTTCGGTGCTACTTGACGCCAGGCGGTCCTGGTTGCTTTTATTTTGCTTTGTTAGAGATGGTTGTGGGAGATCTATCAAGTCAGGAGTACATAAACGTCGAGCTTCTCATTGCATCGGCTGCCTCACGTTACATGAGCCCATCGAAGCTCTCACGTGAGAGCAGAAGCATTGCTCTTTTGCCTTCTGGTCAGTGTTTGGTAATTTCAGCACATCCTCAACCATGATGCTGCACAAAACTGTGACAATTTGCATAAGACTCTGGTTTACTTACAGGACACATGGAAACATGCAAACTGCAGTTGCACAGAAATAGGTCATGGGTGAAGAGCAAAAGGCACCAGGAGACGATCAATGTCGAACAATCCAGCATGAAGGCTGAACAAAAATGCCACAAAATAATGCAGTGGCTTTGGAAGACGTATATGCCATGCCTGGTGTGCCTCAGGCACAGTTAAGCGCCCCTGGGCACCCACAGCCTGCCGCAAAGCAGTCAAAAAAGCACTCAGCTAGAAGCTATAGATGCTCAACTTAAGGCAGTGCCAACTTCAACTGCCGCTCAGCAGCCAATGGCCGACAAAAAGAATTTTTTGTTGTCCTTACATGGAACTATGTCAAGGGTGCCAAAAAAGATGGAAAGCCATCTGAGGATGGAGATGTTGAATATTGTGTCTAGTTACGCTGAGGGTGTGTACCAAACTAACCTAATCATTGCAAAGCCTCATATTAACAACTAACCTAATCATTGAAAGTCCTCAAGTTAACGGTTTTCTTGTGTAAAATGTTCTTTATTTGGTGCCGAAAACCAAAGTTATTGTTTAACAATAAGACAAAATGGGTGTCTTCTGCACATCACAGCAGCAGAACAGCAGGGGCTTGCTGCCATGGCACACCACCAGCACCACTGGCGAAAGAAGCACAAAATAAGTCTCGTGTGTCTGCGGCTGACTGGCTGTACTTGTGCCCAGTTGGTGGCTGAAGTTCGATCAGGCTTGGTCCATTCGTGCTACTACTAGCCTCTTCATCATAAGTGGCCGACATGTATGTAGCATCATCCCGCAGAAAACTGTGCAGTATGCAGCAAGCCATGACGATGTAATCTACATTACGTGGCAGAAGATTTATGGTGTGGTGAGAAATGCGGAACCTGGACGCCATAATTCCAAAGGTGTTTTCCACATACCTCCTGAAAAGTGAATATGAAACAGTAAAATTTACACGATGACTACCCTTTCCTAAGTTAAAGGTGTTGACCACCATATTCACTTCACTTGGCTTAGCCAATACTTGAAGATTCTTTTTTTTTTTTCGCTTTGACCCGTCAGAATAAGCTCGGAGAAAGTCTGGGCGAAGCTGGAATGCTTCATCCCCCAAAAATATATGGGGTACCGGGTATTGGTGCCCGGCAGGTGTGCTGGGCTAGCGGCCCAAGAAGTCCAGCCTCCATGCACTTGCTAAAGCGCGAAACACTCAGTGTGCCCCCATCGATTTGCCGGCCATATGCACCCACATCAATGGCCACGTGCTTCAGGTCGCTATCTGCAACTGCCATAAGCACAATGGAGTATGCGCCCTGTAACCAGAATGTTTTGTAACAAAGTAGTCTCCATTTACTACATGGAAACCAAGAGCTATATACCTTGTAGTTGTAGCAGAGGCTGCCAGAGTGTGGCAGTGCCTCGATCTGTATGTGTTTACCATCAACTGCGCCAACGCAGTTCAGGAAGTTTCATTTTTGCCTGAAGCCTTTCGTAACTTGCTCCCACTTTTCAGTTGTTGCAACCTAGAATAGAACCTTTGCATTTAACTAGACAGTTATTTAGCAATCAGGATGTATCTGCTCAAATCTTCCCAATGTTTCAGGCAATCTAAAAGCATATTCATTTGTACAACCTGTCCCTTGCATGTGGTCATAGAATTCAGGAGCCAACTCGCCAAACAAACTGTCTTACTTAAGACTTGTCTTCCTGTCCTTGAGGCAGGCTTTAGCATTGTAGTGAATTCAAACCACACATGAATGATTACCGTATACACACGTGTAATGGCCGCACGCATGTAATGGCCGCACCCCGAACTTTAGAAAGAAAATTGGGAAAAAAAACTTTTAAAAAATTTCCCGAGTAAAAGCCGCACCATGAGTTTCAGGAAGTTGGGCAGTGCCGTCTACTGTGTGGTGCAAGAAATATGGAACGTTTTGTGGTTACTGCCGCCAGGTGGGGCCCCAAAAATCAATGAAAACCAAAATGAAGCGTAAGGTTACAAGCAGAATTGCCAATAAGAATTAAGAACAAAATATTTGAGGAAAAAAAAGGTCGAGCATGGGGGCAGCGGCCACCACCTCCGTTACAAAGGGGGCGCTCCTAGCCGCAGCGATGCCCACCCGTTACAAAGGGTGAGGCCAGCAAATCCAATCCAATCCAATCTAAGTCTGTTCGCTCTTCCGTTTTACAGCCATTTGCTTCAGCCGCTGAACGTCTCCGTAAACCGCCCTTTTAAGTGTGGATTTCGCCGTGCGTACAGTGAGTGGATGGCAACGGCCCTCCACCAGAAGACTCCAACTGGCCGACTGAAACGGGCATCACTTGTGGCCGTTTGCCACTGGATACTCGAAGCGTGGGCCACGGTTTTGTTCGAGACTGTGGAAAAAAGTTTCGAGGTGACAGGGATATCAAACAGGCTGGACGGTACACGGAGGATGACCTCATCTGGGGCAAGAACGAGCCTGGAGTCCTGATGAGTTCGGAGGAGGAGGAGGAGGACGACGACGAGGAGTGATGTTTTGGACACGGGACGAGCCTGAAATCCCAACGAGTTTAGCGGAGGAGGACGAGGAGTTTTTTGACAATAATAAAGGCAGGTACCACCGCAAATAATTTTTTTCGCTGTCTTTTTTCTCATGTAATTGCCGCACCCCCTGATTTTCACCCCAATCTCGGAAAAAAATGTGCGGCCATTACACGCGTGTATACGGTATATTGATTTTTTTTATCCCTCACATGACCTAGACATGACTGTGATGACACAGCCACCTCGCGGCTGCTGAAACCAAAACAGGTACGAAAAGAAATTTGGTTATAAATTATTCAGTGGTCGTAGGCAAATATCACGCGGTGATCCATGTCCAGTAATGTCTTAGACACCATTAAAATGGATAAAACGTGAATCCAAAATTTTTTGTCCACATTCCTTTAAGGGGGTCATGACAGCTAACAACTGAGCATAAACTGATTATTGCCTTTCACTCCACACGCTTTAAATTATATATCCTCAAAATTTGAGCTCATTCGGTGCAGTAGTTAGTTTTAAAATTAATTTTTATTATCAATATCGGAATGGGCTTTCTGGTCTGGCCGCTGGCGTTACACAAGATACTACCCCCATGTCGTCTGCTATTCACGGTGTCGGATGCACTCTTGCATGCACGCCGTGGATGGTGGTCACCGAGTTTTTATGTTTTTATTTTTTTCAGCAAAAATATTTTATTCACATATTCTCTTTTCTTTGAGAAGAGATTGCCGAGAGGGCCGAAATCGACGGGCTCATGCTGTATTATTTATGCATACAGTCAGAAGCATATTAATATTATTATTCTTACGTAATAAGAGTTAGCTTGTTTTAGCAACAAGCACTCCCATATATAAAAGGACAACTGTCCAATGTTTCCTTCCAGAGTGTACATGAGCCCCGAAAGAGGGGAGGGGTTAGCGTTACGTTCCTAATTGCTAAGCTATTGCTGTAGCTCTTTCGGTCCAAGAACTAAGAGTACATCTCAAACAAGCATACACTGACGCGAGAGCATACCTTGCGACATTAGAGGAGCAGACAAAACTTTTAAACTAAGCGGTACTTCTTGACTTGCTGTTATATGCATGTGTTAGTCAGACTTAATTATTTTCGGCTGGTAAAGCATATTTGCAAAACTATGTTCAGTCTGCCCATGGCCAGTGCACGAAAGCATGTGCCACCGCCGCTGCTTCAGTCCCGTCATCGCAAAACCCAAAGCGATTCGATAGCTCTTCACTGTATGCCTGCACCGAACAAGAGCCTCCCATACGCCGCCATCTCCGTCTCGGCTCCCCGGCAGATGCGCACGCGACTGCAACCGACTCCCGAGCCTCACCCTGCATTTTTCTAGTGCATAACTTCTCTAGCAAATAACTCGTGAGTGCTTCAACGTAAGCATACACCATTTAGTATTTCGTATGTGAACCCTAACTCCTGCAGGAATGCGCCGACTCGCGGATTACGACTGTGCCCCCAGCGTGTTTGTTTACCTGCGTGCTGCGTTGCTGCTGCTGCTGCTGCATTGACAACTTCAATTTTTCTAGATCCAAAGAATTTCTCGGACAATTCCAGATTTTTTAGGTTTCTGGACACCTCGGTCATTATTACTGGTCACAAAAACAATCTCCAGGGAACGTATGCTTTTGTGCGCCGATTATAAATAGAGGCGACACTGAAAATTCGAGCCCTTGATTTTTTGGACACGCTTGACTGTGGACTTTTTATGGCACTGTGGCATGCTCCCTACAGCTAATGTATAAAAGCGCCCTGAAATTCTGCCCGCACATCGCAACTGATGGCTCACTTTTTCCGGCCTCATTCGCACTTGTTATGGTACTACCGTGTCAATGGCCAAGCCTCAATGTATGTGTACAGAGAAACAGTGTTGATTCAGACTTCAAGGAGGTCAAAAATTTTATCAAATAAAGCAAAATTTGAGGTAGGAATGAGCCTCTTAGCAGCGGGGTCTGACATCCTCGGTAGGTTTCCTCATTGCAAATGCGCAGTTGCAAGCTCGTACCGTTCTCGAATGTCATCCGCCTGCCAGAACTTGAACACTATTCAAAGTTCGTAGAACTCATCTTTGCAGCACTCTTTTGTCCCAAATATGCAAACATGTAGCAGCAAAAAATGGCATTGATCTTCAGCTGTGGTACCAAGGCCTACCTAATTACAAAGGCTAGTCCCGAAGAAGCACTTGTTTCAGCAGTGTATCAGTTCTTTTTCATCTCCAAAGTCATCTTCGCTGTTTTCAAACTGGTAGGTTTGCTTTCGTCTCAGAGCTTTTTCTAAGCCCAAAAGTTAGTCACGACATGCCAATGGCAGCCATCGACCGTTGAGACCGTGAAAGAAGTTGCCACCCATTGGTCAAGCATCAGAACAGGCACAAAACTCAACACCCCTTCCTACATTATAATGGCAATCAAAAGATTACGTAAAGTAATTTTTCGTATAAGATTTGGTTTTTTCGGACATTTTCGCTATCTCTAGCGAGTTCAAAAAACCAGTCGACTGTATAATGTCATGAAAAAGAAGTTGTGCCCTTATTGTCAAAAGCTTTTAAAAAGACACTAAGAAGACATTGAATTTGGGCTGCATCGATACATACCACCCTCAAGACTAAAAAGAGAAAGGCGTTCACAAGTTAGATAAGACCACAGAACGAAATATGGACACTGTCGTCAACAGCCGCTTTCACAAGTGAAATGCATGCGTCGATGTTTCGGCATGGATCCTAGACCTCTACTACACCACGTTCACCTCAAAACAGCGAAAGCCAATCCTGTCAACAGTTTGTATCATGTGGCAGGAATGTTTCTAAGTTTGATTTTCTCAGCGATAAATGTGTCTTTTACTGCCAGCGAACCATCAACAGAGATTGAAAGAGGCAGAGAATTAACTTTTGCCAACAACAATAATTGAATGGCATTATTCCCAGTGTCCCTTTGAAAACAACCCTGTTCATTGCTTTTGCCACATCTGTCATTCTTCAGAGCTTTGAAGTCGAGAGAGGTAGGTACCAGAAATGCAAAAAGCAGGGACAAACAGTGACAAGGGCTTCTTTAAGAAGCTGGTGCAGACTTGCTCACTGGTTTGCAGCATGACCAGCAGGCCGCATAAATCATCGGCTTATGGCTCTTCCTACAGGCCAGACTTTTACGCACCTCAATTCTGCTACTGAAACCTATTTAAGATCTGCAGTGTCAAACACATGGCGCCTGTTAGTATACTGGGTAAGATGGAGAATGTTCAATTTAACCTGTGCTTCAAGATTGAAGTTAACGAGGGTTTACTGTAGCTTTCAATTCAGCAGACAGTTTCCTTCCTTGGCATTTGCTATGCTGTTGTCATCACAATCACCAGTACAACTAGACCTATAGATGGATAAAGGCCTCTCTGACATTTACCAGAGACCTACAATTAATCTTGTTCTAATCGGCAGCAGTAACCTAATCTGTGCAGACTAGGTTACTTCATATTAAATTTTAGACCTACCATTTAATTTTACCCAAGCAATGCCTATACTGGCACTTAATTAAAGCCAGTCTTGTGGGAAAATGAACACAGCAAACACTGTGAGCTGCATATATATATATATATACAGAAGCAAAAATGAAGCACCTTACATCTGGCTTAAAGTCCAAGTTTTCCAAAACGGCCTGATGTCAGCGCTTAAAGGTAGCACACCAAACAATAAAAAAACCCACCAAGTCACAAATCATTTCTACCGAGGCAGCTCTTTTTGATACCACAAAACTGTCACTTCAACAGCAAGGAATTTATACATCCAAATCGCAGCGGTGAAAAACTTGAATAAAAAAAAAATTAGAAGAGTTCAACGCTGCTGAACCGAATATTGAGCAAAAGCAATAGTTGCGGGTGACCGAGCATTATTCTTCTTCTTCTCCTTCTTCTTCTTCTTCAGCCCACACATAAAGCCCCGCTTTAACCAAGCCATATGAATGTGCCTTAGTGGCCTAGAGGGGTAACGAAATGCCAAGGTCCTGGCAGGCTGATTTTAACATAAGCGTTCCATGTGAAACGATAGACCCAAGTTGGCAGCTCCTGCCAGCCCACATATAAAGCCCCTCTTGAACCAAGCCGTATGAATGTGCCTTATTGGGCTCTAGGAGTAACGTGAATGCCAGGGTCCTGGCAGGCCGATTCTGACATAACCGTCCCATGTGAAACGAGAGACCCAAGTTGGCAGCTCCTGCCAGCTTGGGGTCGTCTACGGGGGTCGTCTAAAGGTCAACGGTCAATGGTGGTCACCGCCGGGCCACGCTGACGGCTCAAACTGCGAGCAGTATTGCTTTCGCAATAAAAATATTAGACAAGCACTGTGCAAAAAGTGACGAAATATAAAAACATTTTTGTAGCGAAAGCTACACTGCGGTAGGTTTTCAGCACCTCGGGTGGCCGCAGCTACGTCGTAAAGAGGCGTAGCTACGGTCCCAACAAAAACTGCAAATGCTAGTCAGACATATTGGTCGATACAATGATTTATTATAAACTGTTGGCCACAGTAAAACCTCGTTACAAGGGACCCAAACAAATGTCTCTTGTAAGCAAGGCCTCTTGTAACCAAAGATTCTAAAAGCACTGTGTTGATCAGTTTACTGCACATCAGCATATAAATGCATTCACACGCAATTGCTAAGGAAAGCTTAAAGAAGTTATTCATACTAGTATGCATTTTTGTGAGTGCAGAGTGTATTCCTTCCCAAATTCTTCCCAAAGAGAAATTCACTTTGCAAGCCATCCTGTTGCTCTAATACCTTTGAAGCACTCTTACATGCTCGTCACCCTCAGATGCTGACACTTTTCCTCTGAAATGTCCTAGTAGTCATCCTTTATAGCACATGCGCCATTTACTTACGCGAGAATTGCAGTTTGTAAGCTCTTCGGAAGCACACAAGATCCACATCTGCAGATACGAATTCCTCAAGAGATTCCGCTACCTCATCAGTCCCTTGGATGCTCACCCAAGCTTCATCTTCAAGGAAACTTTCCACAGTATCCCTATATGGGCCCTCTTACATCATGTCACATTTAAAGCCTGCTTGTCTGAAACAGTTTTCCACAGCTTCACTTCTCAGGCAATTCCAGACACCTGAAATCACCTGAACAGCAAACTTCGCATCAATTACTATTGTAGTCTTGCTGCTTGTCGAGCAATAGGCGTTCTACCAACCTTGTTTTGTACAGCAACTTGACAGAATGCATAATGCCTTTGCCTATTGATTCAAGGTAGGGTGCGGAGTTTGTAGGGAAAAAATAACTTTGGTGCTACAAGAAGCGTCGTCCACATAGAAAGATATCAGGATTCTGAGCTTTCATCTTGTGATCAAATTTTACCGGCAAGGAATTAAAAATGCTGGATATCATTCATCATTTTGATTTGCTTTGTAGGTGACAGTAATGTGTTGCCAGTGGCTGAAACAACGGAGTCGTTTTCATTTTCCAATCATGGGGAAGCACTCCTTCCCAGTTACTGAGATATTGCAACAGAAAGGATGCCGATATAGAACAGATTTTAGTTAAAGGAATCTGAAGTGCATAATGTACAAGTTGGTATGTGTCAGCTCCATTGTATGAGGACACCTGGGTTGTGTCTCTTCTAAACAGTGAAGAATTTAGGTGTTCAGCACAGACTGCCAAGGCGCTTTCGCTTGCGAGCTGTCAGTTTTGCGGTCGGAAAGATCAGAGTACAGGCAGGAGACAAGTAAACAGCATTGCGCCTCGTATAATGAATACTATGTGTGCCCTACAATGGTATGAATTTCATTCACAGCAGGTTTTATGCTGCACAGTTTCTATTACACCTGACGTCTGCTCCAGAAGGTATTGGCACATTAGTGTTGTCATCGTCTCTCCTGCAATCATCCCCCCAATGGAGAGTGCATCCTAGCATCAACGAATACAGCAATCTCGAGACATTTCAAGCATTTAAGTGCAAATAAAACTCGAAATATGACGGTGTCTAGCAGCTTCGGTGGCTGCTTGATGCCCGTCAGTATCCAGCTGTGCCTCTAGTGGCCAGTGCAGACTCTATATGAAACTCCGGCTTGAGTTTCGTGACCAGAAAGAGCATTGAATGGCTCAGCTATAACCAAGAAGACTGGTAACGGTGCTAGCGTGGAATATGCCCAATTCCACCTCAAAGGATCCCCTCAACATCAGACCAGCAATGCAACCAGAACACACCAACAATTCTTCAAAATAATATAATAGCTAGATAAGTTCCTATAAGAATGGACACACAGCTAGAGCAAAGCGTCAACATTCTTTGAAATAAGCAAATCCCTCTCGCTACCAATGTCATCGACCAATACATACCAGCAGGGTAGGTCCTGAATATGGAGTCGATGATGTCAGCCGTCAGGTTGTACTTGAGACCCTCTGTGCCGTCTGTCTGTGGCTGGACATCGACCAGAAATGCCGCCGATACTCCAACAGGCTGAGATGAAGGGGATGACTGAGAGTTGCCAGACTTCTTCTGGAAAAAGATATCAATAATACAATAAAAACAAAGCAAATGCTGCACAGGTTGAAACAAGTCATCAACAACAATCATGTCTTGCCTCCAAACTTGCAAGCACTCAGTTAGAAAGAGCTGCAAGACAAAAGAGAGACAATGCACACTAACTCGGCAACATTATGGATGCATTTATACATGCTCATATTTTCTACATAAAACTAAGGCAACAAACAGTGCAAATTACTCTTGCAACTACTAACTCAAAGCTGTCTGAGCTTTGTTTCTTTTCAATGTTTCCTCCATGCCTGTAAAAACACAACTAAAAGCAGACAAAAGATGCTTGCCTATAAAGCAGCGCAACCTCAGAGCACCAAATCTGGCAATGGGCACGAATACAACATACGTATAAAACAACTGACAGGACAAAAAGCACAGGATAATTTTGAATTACACAATCGCATACCATATAGATTTTAGCACAGTAAAAAATTGTGGAATTTTGTAGCTGAGTATATTGCACGCAACATGCACAAACCAGGTTGAACCAAAAGCTCCCTTGTATCAATATGGATGAAACAACGCATGAGCCGTGACTATACACGCAGGCACTATGCACTGCTCTCATCAGTCACACAGTGCGCATTGCAAGCACCTTGTAGTGATAGCACACCAACGTGCATCACCAACACCACAACTGCCAGCCACAGTATGCCCTGTGAGCCCTCAAGCACCGGCAAGTGGCCTGCACATTGATTGACATTGCAATCACCAGTGCACACCCATAAATATATCTAATCAGCCACGAAAACAACTGATAGACACAGTCCTCACGATTCCAACATGCATATGTCACTTATTCTTCTGGTTAGAGAGATTTTAAAATGCAAGTGATAGGAATATCGTTTGTGACCCCCTAAGGTTCTTATCAATGCAATTCTACCATAATCAGCACTGCGCATTTACATATATTTTATTTTCTGATCACTAAAAATAACAAAGCACTAACAGGGGTAAGCAAAGAAATCTTTCTCTAGTGAAACATCATGTTCACAGAATAAATTAATAATAATAATAATAACAATTGGTTCACAGGAAAGGAAAGGCGTAGTATCTGTCACACTTGTTCTGTGGACACCTGAACCTCTCTGTAAAAGAAGGGAGGAAGGTGGGAGTGAAGGCGGAAAGAGAGAAAGAGGTGCCATAGTAGAGGGCTATGAAGTAATTTCGACCACCTGGGGATCTTTAGCCTGCACTGACATCGCACAGCACACAGACGCCACTTCATTTTGCCTCCATCGAAACGCAGCCACCGGCGGTCGAGATCGAACCCAGGTACTCCAGCACAGTACTCAGGTGAGATAACGTTTTTCCAGGTTTAACCAACAGCAAGGTAATAAATTTTGAGACTTCTCGCAACACCATGAAACTAAGTTGAAACCAAGCATAGCTTGACTGTCCCCCATTCTTACATGCCACATTCCTCAGAAGAGGCTCTGGATGAAAATATAAGTTAAGTTAAATTGGTTCACAGGAAGGGAAAGGCGCAGTAACTGTCACACTTGCTCTGTGGACACCCGAACCTCACCATAAGGGAAGGGAGGAAGGTGGGAATGAAAGTGGAAAGAGAGAAAGAGGAGCCGTAGTGGAGGGCTACGGAGTAATTTCGACCCCAGACCACCTGGGGATCTTTAACGTGCGCTGACATCGCGCAGCACACCTCCATCGAAACGCAGCCGCCGCGGTCGGGTTCGAACCCGGGAACTCCGGCACAGTAGTCGGGCGTCTTACCACTGCAGCACCCCGGCGGGGCGGATGAAAATATGCTGCATTTAGATATTAAGTCAACCTGTTTTTTAATTTAAAAATCTGGGTGGGAGGGAGGAGGCCAACTTGTAACTGAAATCAAAGCATGGCACTGCCAATAAAGGCCAGACCAACTAGATATCAGGGACACTATGGCACAGCTACAATTTCATGTTTGGTCGCTGGCTCTCCCTGTAGACTAACAATTATGTACAAATATAATGCCTCTGGGTGGTAAATAGTACACAAGAAAACAGACAGGGAATAAGATGTACACGCAATGGTGTATCTCACATACTCTCCGTCCTTCAGTCCGCCATCGTCCGAGCTGTTCATCAGTAAAGCTTGACAATAAAATAAATAAATAATAATAATAATAATAAATCAATTCATTATTAAAATAACATAAGCCAGCTTCAGTGGCTTGTAAAAGCTCTTGTTTTCCTCTGCTTCTCTGAACAGTTAAACAGCAGTGCTCAGTCGTAAGCCCAAGAAATAGGCAAACCGGCATTAGAAACAGACTCACTCCAACCCACTCACAGACGCAGTATTGCCTATAGATCCTACACAAAAATCCAAAACAACTGTCTATACAAACGACGTTGCAAAACAGTCATTTTTGCCCCGTGATTGTTCTTGCCTCATTACACTTATCCAGAAGTGGTACTGATGGAAATGGTAACCTGTTTTCATTAACTGCAGAGGTTGAAATATGCAGCAAAACTCAAAGACTGCCAAAACATGAAATTTTCATGCAATGCATGTGAGCAAGCACAAGTTGCTTTCTACAGCTTTTGCAATCACATCACCCAGTGAGCCTAATTCTTCATGTAACCTACCCCTTTTATAGCTAGGTAACTAATCTTTTATACCTGCTTTGCGAAGTAATTCAATAACAACTGCTTTTGCTATAGAGTGCCTTCTTTCTATTTCATATCTTACTGCGACTGCATTGCCATTTTTTGTTGTGTTTCTATCGTAAAAGTAGCCAGTACCAATTATAAGGCTCAACAGCATTGTGTCTATATTTTTGTAACACACACACATATATATATATATGAAAAAGCAAAACTTTAATATTGATGCTCCCAGTGCTCAAGCAGGCATCATGCACCATGGTTATGTAAACGGCCTGAGCAGTGAGCATTCCTCTGAAATAACTCAACACAAATCTCAGAAATGCTCATGTGCAAACTGCAGATGTAGCAGCTGTCCCTTTTGTAGGAGGCGCACGTGTGCTGTACGATGTCAGTGCACGTTAAAGAACTCCAGCTGGTCGAAATTTCCAGAGCCCTCCAATGCGATGTCTCTCATAGACTGAATCACTTTGCAACGTTAAACCCCGCAAACTAAACCAATTTTTCGCAATAAATGTGGGTGCACATGAGCATGTGGGTGAACATTCTTCATAAGCACGGACCCATCAAACATAGCAGAACATTAAAACACAAACCCCTTCCCCGTTTTTCCAAAAAATGTCCCACAGCAACAAGCCAAAAATAAAAAGAAGCACCTTGATGATGGTGCGTTTTATTGGCCAGCAAGTTGAGTGTGAGCATTCGACCATATCTGCACTGCCAATTTTTGCCACATGACATCGCTGCCCACAGGAACTGGACCTGCTGACATATAGAGCAGTCTCTTGCACGTGAGCAAATTCTTTTATACAGAGTGAAAAATGTTCGCATAATCTTGCACGACACTGGTCAGTGGTTTCTGCTGCCACAAGAAGGGCACTACCAAGGTTACATGCATTTTATGAAACTTTAGTACATTTTGGATCTATGTCTCAGGTTTGTAACACATCCAGATCCTGGCCCAGCAGCTGTGGCTTTGGTTTTTGTCTCACAGCCTTTCTTTCTTTGTTTCTGAAGCCTGCACAAGCCTACACTAGGCTAACAACTAAAATTTCCATACATTTTTTGGAGGAGGCTTGATGCCATTATAGAAAGAAGCAAAATGCTTACTGGAGCATGGTTGGCCCAAAATTCTTCTGGTGTGATCACCCGGCTCACAACCAAGTTCCTGTAGAGGTCGAAGAGTCGTGGGTCTTCGTGAAGAATCCTGCAGAACAGGACATTTCAAGGTATGGTCAAATTATCTCATCAATTCCATTACAATACTGTCTGAATCTAATTCCTTTTATCCAAAATGTGCAGATCCATATTGTTGTCCTTGATTCAATCTTTCGGTGTGGCAAGTATTAATACAATCCTGAATGAGATCAACTAGAACTAAGAGTGAGCAGTTGGTATGTTGTACCCGGCAGAGTGATAAAAACTTTAAAGCATACATAGGATGCACTACACCAAAAGTTAGCAACAAAACGTGGATGGTACAACAGCAGTAGTTTTCAGGGGATAGAAGACATAGCCCTAGACAGCTGTAAGTGACGCACAGAGATGAGATCACGAAGTATGCTGAGATGGGGCAGCCGCATCTGGCATAATACAGTGTGGTTGGATGCTGTCAGGGGACGCTTTCGTCCTGCAATGAATGCAGTCGAGTTGATGATGACAAAAGCTGCGGTAACAATCATATAAACACCCTGTCTTCCTGGTCATGCCCCAGATAACTTTCAGGACAGCAAACAATCCATGCCATGGCCGTGTGGTTTTTAAGGCATCCCCATTCCAACACTAAGGCATGAAGAAGCCACATGAATGGCAGGTGGAAAAATGTTATGTCTTCGTGACCCCTGCTTATAATCTCTTAGTTGCAGGTATGGTTGCGAAACTTCCTCCCCTCACCATCCCTGTATGTGACACCATAATGCCACTCTATATAGTCTCCGGCCTCTCGGAGCAATGTTGTTCATGTTATTTGCTTTCATGTGAACCACAACTGCAGCGGACTTCTTGGTATGACTCTTTTTTACACGTGCTTCGAACAAAGTAGAGCATATTCTTGCTTACTACTGCCATCTTCAAAAGCTACAATCCGTACTCACGTGCATGTTCACATCAAATTGCCTGTTTTTCATAACATTTCACTTCAAGAATATCCCACCTATCATGAAAATACCTTTAAGCACTAAAGCTGTTTCAACACTACACAAACTCACAGCTTTTGAATTTCAGAAATTAAACTACATTATTTTTGCATCCATAGTTTTTTAAGCTAAAGCAACCCACCAGAAAAAGGTGTGTGTGGATGAACCACTTCCCACATATAAAAATGGCCTTCAGCAAATACCTTGGTCAAATGGCTAATGGAAAAATAATTTGTAACGCTGTGAACCCTGCATAATGCATGCATGCAGGGTGCATTCATTGCCATCCCCTTATATATATATATATTCTTGATTCGGAGGATGGTGGTGCATGGCCGTTCTTAGTTGGTGGAGCAATTTATCTGGTTAATTCCGATAACGAATGAGACTCTAGCCTATTAAATAAGTGCGGGCTTCCCAGCACCTTACAACCTTCTTAAAGGGACAAGCGGCTCCTAGCCGCACAAAACAGAGCAATAACAAGTCTGTGAAGCCCTTAGATGTCCGGGGCCGCATGAGCGCTACACTGAAGGAAGCAGCGTGTCTTTATCCCTGTCTGAAAAGAATGGGTAACCTGTGGAACTTCTTTCGTGATTGGGATAGGGGCTAGCAATTGTTTTCGTTGAACGAAGAATTCCCAGTAAGCGCGAGTCATATGCTCGCGTTGATTACCGGTATGTTGGAAAGATGACCAAACTTGATCATTTAGAGGAAATAAAAGTCGTAACAATCCTATATATGTTGTGTGTGTGTGTGTGTGTGTGTGTGTGTGTGTGTGT